>QVRM01005860.1:0-57773 GCA_003439945.1 Dermanyssus gallinae | reverse complement strand
AATCCGACTGGCCCGCCTAGATCTTCAATCAATCTATTGTTCCAACCGTCTAGTGTCTGACATCCTGCGTCCTCCTAAGAGATAGAGAAGTCCGCTCTCCAGATCCCCCCCAGATAGTACTTGGATAGCAGCGGTCGACGCGGTTTGGTTGGGTCTTGCAATCTTGAGGGCCAACGGCATTTGCATTTTATCCAGCAGTTGCCGGCACATAATCCGCGTAGCCGTACGTACGCTGGCACAGCAGGGCTGGCGTATAGCACAATGCTGTATACTACCGTCGCCAGGAGGCACCTGCGATCACCGAAGGCACCTCCCCGTGCGCGGCAGGCTTGAGAGTTCTGTGGTAGTTTTGGTGGCCTTAGCTGCCGCGTAGTGCACATCAGAAATGGCCGTCAGGCCTGCATCCAGAAGCATACCCAAGTATTTTGCACCGCTAGAGTGGGCAATGTTGTGGCCTTCTAGGGTACGGTTGAGTTGGGAAAGTGGGGGGAAGGGCGTTTCTGCTCGTTCAGAACATTTGCGGCATGCTTGTGACAGTATATGTAGCCTACTTCTCATTTGCGCACTTTTGAGGCGGTTTTTGCTATTGTATATTAGCATTTATTTATTATTCCCTTCACTACAGGACGAAGCGACATATTTTCCGCTGCCGTGCCAAAGCTCTGTGATTAGTGCAGAAGAAAACCGATGTGTATAAAGCTTGTGCATTTACTTGTGACAACCTCTAACACACGATGCGGTGCTAAGTCGTCTATACTTGTTTTCTACGGCCAAGGCAAGGTTTGAAGCCAATATATGCTTTAGGAAATTATTTCATTCACATAGATTTTCGTACGCGTTCAGTAAAGTTGACGTAGGAGAGTTAACCGCAGCATACTTCTGGTCTCTTGGCGTTAGATCTCGTAATAATGCATGGTGTTGCTCATACCTTGCTGATAATGCGTTTGTACATCTCACTGTTAATGTTGGTAACAGCTTATTGCAACGCTCCCCGTGCCCGTTAGGAGTTGCACAGGGGACGTATTTATAACTTCTGATGCGAGATCTCGGTATACGTCTGCGACACCCGAACCTTACCATACAAAATGAAGATACGTAATGATGGAAACCGGTTAGAAATGCAAGTAGCTATCGAATGCACTTCCTCTCGATGTAACACGAATGATTTTTGTTTCAAAGTGCGCTGTTCTGAAGACCATTATTGACAGCACAACTTGTCGTCCTAATGGACAGCCCATTCCTAAGGTCACCTCAAATAAGGTCTAAAGAGTAACTTCCAACAGGCTAATTCAGTTTTGCGTGTGCATTTCCAACATAGCTGAGGCGGCAGCAATCAGGATCACTAGCCTAATTTTTCTGAGTGTTCTAACACAAGGCGCGTTCATATATTTACGTGTTCGCATATCTACATATGGTAGATGCAAATAGTACAGGGGATATTTCTAAAAAAACATCAAACAATACAGGTAAGCAACATCTTACGTAAACTACCTACTATTCTTCAAAGGTAGACATTTGAATAAACTGCACGAGAGATTAGAAACATAAAGCGACTGTATGCAAGGTGGGTGTCTCGATTGCTGGCCATCGATCCAGAATACACACGAGAAGACAGTTTGCAGTAGTATTTGTCGAGGCCTAAGTACAAGACTTCCAGAAGACTTTTGGCGTCGATTCATGAACGTGGACGAGGCCCGATCTGTCACGATACACCTGACTTGAACCAGTAGTTAGAGCACTGGATAACGCCTGGTAAATGTCCGAAAAGATGGCTAAAACTGTTTGTCCGCCAGGAAAGTAATGGCCTCTGTTTTTATCCTTACGTCCTACGAAACTGCTTACAGAAGAGCCAAGTAGTCACGGGAGTGCCTTAGATCACACCTCTGAACCGTCTGCAAACGAAACGATTAATATTAGTCAGAAATGTACTTCTCTATTACGGCAAGACTCAAGCTTACGTCCCTAGGTTGCAGTTGTAAAACGGTTCGAATTGTTATCTTATCCACCCTATAAGGCCATATTTACTTTTCCTATTCTTAAACATCAATATCTGGCTTAAGGGTAAACCATTTTGATCTAATGATGAGGTCGTCGACGCAGTTCGATGTGATTAAAAGGTTTAAACATCGCTGGGCTTAGTGCACAGAGTTCTGAGGTTAAATAAATGAGAGAGAAAAAAACATGTAACGTTTGTATATATATATATATATATATATATATATATATATATATATATATATATATATATTATATATATATATATATATATATATAAGATCTTTCATCAAGAACTTTCTCTACTGGCTGATTTGGGTGTATTAATGGCGATAATACAGCTAATTTGTCAAATTAATTGTTCTGTATGTGTGGATCTCATTGCAGTTCTGTGGAGTTGTTTGGCCTTGTTGCAAACCGTTAGTTTGCCGCCTTAGCGATTGCCAGACTCTAAGAGCAATCCCTTATTATGATACGCCCGTGACGTTTGCATATGAATAACCATAAGGCAAATAAACTGTTGGCAAGTATCCGCTAATTATAATGATGTGCATCTTGTTTACCTATATGTAAGTAATCTAGTTACGAATCTAACACTATTCGCCATTTAACTTAAACCATGGCAAATAAACGGTAGCATCGCCCACTGCCGTTCTCAGCTATGACTCAACTTAAACCCAACCTGACTGCAACTGATTATCTAGATAAAAACACGTTGTACCGATGAACTTTGTTTAACTTAACTCGACATCACTAAGCAGGCACTATTACGGAGCCGTAGTAAGCAGGTCTGGGGCGTGCTTATATAAATAAGGCCGGCTCTACACTTGACCCCGCATAGCCATAATTAATTATACAAATACAACACACATACACCTTCAAAGCGAAGGGGGGGGGGGGGTTGGATGGTAACGCGTCATCTCTTTTTATTGAGACATCTGTGCTCCCCGTTTTTTCGATCATGGTCGATTTTTAATCCACTCCGACATTCACCTTGTTTAAATTGGGAACCATGAAAACCAATTTAGAAGTGGCCGGTTTGGGTCTCGAACCCAGGCCTCCCGAATGCAAGGCAAAGGCTGTTGCCACTAAGCCATCTTGCTCGGTCATTATTATTATTATTATTATTATTATTATTAACGCGCGTCATAGCTATCCTTGGGTTTAATCTTGATAAAACACATACGTAGATACATGCCAAACTTGCCCCTTAGTAATTTACATTTCTCAGTAAAAAATACGTATGAAAAACCATATTAACTTAAAGCATTGTCACTACACTCCTAAATACTACGCAACATTTAGACGGGATCGGGGCCATATGTTGACGGTATATAGATATGCAAGAAATCTCTTCACAATTTACCAAAAGATCATGAATCATCTATCAACACGTACCATGAATAGCATACATCGCAGGTTGAACTAGCTATGTTTTACAGTACGCATAAAACACATAGTCGTTCTATGGTTTTAATTGAATCTTTTGAACAAAAAAAATTAAAGGAACTAGAAACATGAACGCCCGAGACCCGACCCCTGAGAAATTTTGATATCAAGTCTGCCTCCAAGTGAACTCGATTCAAGCGACGATCTAGACCACCTGTCTCCGGTTAGACTAGAAACGAAGAGTCCACAGTTTTTAATGACATTTTAAATGTAATCAACAAAAAAATGATGTAATACTTGGCAGATGGAGCTCGAGCCCCCTTGGTTGGTAAGCGAATATGATAAAACTCCTGACGTAAAAAAGAGACGGATAACTATTGATTAGAGTACTTGACTTTAGCAGTTTCGCAGGCTTACCATATTACGCCTGGGTTTGACCCGGCCCTTACTTTGGGCAAGATCTTAAGGATCTCTGAGATGCAAACAGCGAGAATGAATCCTCTGGTGGGAGTCTCACTACGCAGAAAGAGGTCCTACCGTCCTGCGTAATTTTAGGAGGATTTTGTACCATCTCGTGTTAGAACCTTGCTTGCGTTCATCGTTTCGTTAAGATCTTTGAGAATTAGCGCCTTAGTATGAGAGAGTGGACGGTTGCCGTAAGCAAGACCTTGTCTTGCTTAATTTTCTCGACCAACTTTGCCGCAGTGTTTGGAGTCGATGTCTTGAGGGTAGTTTTACTTCACCAGACGCTGTTTTAACGACCCGTCTCACCTGAATTCCTAATGCGCTTGGGTGAAGCTTAGAGCGTTGATCCAGGACAGCACTAGAACAGCTCCGGTTGATAATTGAGGTAGCTATCGGTTTGTGCCAGGCAGGGTCTATTGCGCAGGACGATGTTGACCTTACGGTCTCGTCCTGCTCCGCCCTGGCCCAGATCCGCAGAAGTTTGACGTACTGCTATGCAGGGGGCTCAACACAAGACATTGTCGGTCACATGATGGAGGATGCCGCCACATGGGCGGCAGGCGTATATTTTTAAGATGCTATAAAGCACGAGAAGGCGCGTTTAGAAAACGCTTACCACGCGCTTTTTTCGGTTCTCAGTGCCAATAGTGCATTAGCGTTTCCGCACACCCCGTATAAAACTATATATTGCGCTGCCCTGTCCCGTGACACCTAGTTCTAGCATTATCTTCAGAAAGGTAATTAGATTGAATTATAACCATGTGAGCAGAATGCGAACACCCACTGTGGTTGTGGTAGCCACCGCGGCCAATGCAACTTTTTTTAAAGATAGTCACAGCGGGTGAACTATGCGCCTCTGAGAGTAAACACCTGTGGGTTTGTCCCGTCTTCCTTCGTTAGCATTTGAACAAGTAGCATACGCGCAAGTGAGGCTACCGTTTTTTTCTTCTCTTTTGCACCCTTCACTCATACGATGTTGGGCTAAAGTAGTGAAACGAGCCGACACTCACGAATATAAGGAAGAAAGCTCAGCAACGCCGGGTACCGATTTTCCGATCTCGTCACTAGCCGGCTGTCTTTCTCCGTCATAGACGAGAGCAGGACAACCCGCGCTGGGGCCTAGTTGCTAAGAAAGTTAGCTTTCTCGAGCTTCGTCGTTTCGAAAGAACATTTGTCAAGCGTTAATCGCGCCTTTCTTCCAAACCTCTGCCGGGGTCTGGACGATGGTGCCCTTGCCGGGGACGCCGTGTCGGTTTAGAAAAATATTGCGCAGGCGAAGAACTTCGAGGCTGTTTCAGAACTTGATTTGAAAAACGTGACTCAGAAGCAGTTACTGAGCCAGGCAAGTAACATTAAGGGGCAGACGCGATTGAGAGTCGTGACCGACGCGATGAGCGGCAAATGGCTTCAGGGAGTTCCCTCACCGCAGCGACGAGATGCGTACGTCAATGCACTTAGCCTACATTCTTGCTTAAGGAAGCGGTTGAACTGTCATCAAACAGCCAACTGCCTGACGCTAGAGTAAAGGCCGCTGTTTTGCATACTATGTCACCGTGTCCTGCACGCTGGCCGCATCGTACGCTTGTCATACCAGCCGCGCAGTCGGAGCAGCTGCTGGCCTTAAAGAAAACTGCAAGCTGGCTAAACGTGGCATCATCGCTCAGCCGGTCGTCCTTCGAGTCATTGGGTCCAATAACAAAAATCACAAGCAGCTTTTGGTGGATCTAGGAGCCAGAATTGCTGTGGCAGCCAGTGATAGCAGGGCATGGTCATGGTTTCTGCCACAGAGACGTATCGGTAAAAATTTAATGCAGAAACACTTAAATACAATTTTATTTAAAATTCAATACGATGGCCTGGACAACAATTTCTATTCTCGGCGGTTGACTTGAGTTTGTTAGTTTGTGCATCCAAAGCGCACTCTGATTGCCAGGCGCATTTCGAGCTCTAGCTGATAATTATAATAATATAATATATCTGCTCGTTTTGTTTTGGTTGTTTTCTTCTACCTTTTTACATGCCCGCCGAACAGTTGGTTGTTAGGCGGCACCATAACGATATAAGGATCGGGAAAAGCATGTGAAGTTGCTGCGTGAAGACCTAGAGATCGTCCACGAAGTAAGGTCACTAGTAGTGTGTAGCTGCTGACTGTATTAACGACAAGGCGTTTCCATGACAACTACGTCCAATAAGTCATTATGGGTTTTAATTTAACTGTGGTTGGATTCGTTGCTTGTACTTGGTCTGTTGATCTGGGTCTATTACGGCATTCCTCCGCTAAATACGTCCATATAGGTCCAGTATACAAACGCTATAACCTCGCGAAATCACGAAGACATTACACTTGTCTAAAGAAAGGAAAGTCAGCATTCTAAGTGTGATACCGAAGGGAAAAGGGGATCCCTTTACACTTTGTCGTACCGTGGCGTAACAAAGAAGAAAAGCGTCATCTACAAAGTACTATCAGCATTGGTAGCGCGTCGACTAGAAGAATTTTCGGAAAGTACCAAGGCTCGCCAGAGCAGCAGCAGCACGGCTTTAGGCGAGGGAGGTCGACGATGACGGCTTGCGCTGTTCTTCCTCATTGTATTCAAATTCAAACAAGCAAAAGACCCCCCGGGTGAAACGTAACTTTAATTTTGCTGTTTTCGTAGACTTTAAGGCGGCTTTTGATACGGCGTCACGAACAATGATCCTAGAGAAATTAGCTCTATGTGGTGTTCCAGCCGTAATACTAAAGTGATTACAAGCTATGCTGCAGGAGGGGTCTATAATCATCGACGACGGGGTAACTGAACACACCCCAATTACTCAGATTACAGGAGTTGCACGCAATTGTTCTCAATATTGGTGAGCGCTCTGCCGGAAAAAAATCCAGCGTCGACAACCGCAAGTTAGTACACTCATGTATGCTGGTGACCTTGTCCTCTACTTTCGGAGTCGATTTCACCTGCAGCAACCGTTTGCTTCACTGCAAACAGTTTGTTGACCTAAGTTCTCTAGTGATAAATGTAGCAAAAACTAAAGCAATGACGTTTTGCCGCGGAAGTAGGCTCGCAGAAAAGTAATGAATTATGCTTAAGCTTAGCACCAATAGATTTTGTTCAACATTTTCCATATCTTGGAATAGTCTTTTCGCAGGGTTTACATTTTACTGAACGTGTCGAGGTATGAGCTCGGCATTCTATCATTTTATAAAATCCCAGAGCCTTAACGGTTGTCGCTGTATGTCGCTCTCAATCTTTTTAATTTAAAAATTGATGCGAGATTGCGATGACTACAAACTACTGAAAGAGCCCATGTTGTAGAAACAGATACTTCGTTACTGGGTTTGCAATACATGGATTTCATTCGAAAATATGTATACGAAATGAGTGGCATAAGATACCAACCAAGTGTGAATGCAAGCTATGCGGAAAATCGTGTGATCTGTATCACCTTCAACAGTGTACAAAAGCAATATCGCTGATGAAAGTTATTTAGGAGAGTTGTAGCACATATGTACATAAACCAAACATTGGTTAATAAGCAATAATTCAACAATTCAATTCAATAACTTTGCGAAAAATGGACAGAATGGTTTCTTCTTTGTTTATCAACTAACATTACTACAACTAACATGACAAGTAGGTTTGGTTATATCTAGCACACTCCCCTGAGGAACTCTGAAGTGGTGGCAACGCTGGTACCTCAGACCCTAATTTCTCCATAAGCCACTGATTTGCTTGCATTCAGTATGCATTAAAAACATGAAAAAAACGAAAGATGATACGCGCATATGCTCTATATTGCATTTCGCAGCCGAAAAATGCTTCGCCCATTACATTTGACTTTAGACATATTTTATACGTACGATAGTAAAACCATATTAAAAACAACTGCACAATTTGCAAGAAAATTAGACTAACAAGCATATTCAAAGCACGACTAGGATGTTGAAGAAATACGTTCCATTCTCAACCTTATAAAGCAGTGAACCGGAGATACGCTCGGATATGCGATCTCAGCTTAATCACTTCCGTTTTATTCGCAGGCGTTTCATGCGAAACGCCTAACAAAGTGTTTTTTTACAGGGGCTAGGAACAAAAATGCATAACGCACACCCTTTATTCTGTGTAGTATGGGACTGTCAAACCCACTAAAAACCTGGTGACTCTCTAACCTACATGACCGGGATACTTGTGGTATTACTGCAGTTCTCAGTCAGCATAACAAAATGTCTCATCAAGTAAAATATCTATTATATGTTAGCCAGAGACATTATTCAGTGAAAGAGCTAACTGAGAGTTCTGAGAAGTTGACACTACGCCAGAGAGGGCCGCCCAGACAGTTGCCTTCGCCTGAGCCTGGCTATAGTCAGCGTTCTGTATCTCATCAACCTAATGTGCACCAATTCAATCTTTGCACGGCCTACTAACGGTATCAACTCACTCGCAACTTCCGTTAGAAGAATAGTAGTTCTTAGGGCGCATACTGCGAAGCAAAGATTGCATAGCATATAATGTTTAGTAATAAACATAGAATGCTAAAAAATAAGAAGTTGTAATACCATCTTCCGCTGTTTCATTTTAACTATTTCATTTTAACACTCATCTGTACTTTTGCCTGTATAAATCTGTTGTTTTCCCGTGCTTACACTTATTGCTCTCGTGTCTGAGAGTCCCAACTGTACATATACTGGAAACAATACATCTACGACCATGATAATTGTACCACACACCACACTTTACGTGATAGTAAAGGCGATTTTATGCTATGCGATGTCATGTTAGGCCCCACAGGCCCGCTGTACATACACAACTCATTACTGTTCACAGACAATGAAATTCAGACCGTCGACCAATGTCAAGGCATTGTTTTCTCGAATGGAAGCAAGATGTCTTTCCACCGTAACGATGAACAGGAAATAAGGTTTGCAGTGCAAAATGCTTAAGCAGAATAACTAAACTCGACGAGGTCCGTTAAGTCTGCGGTTCTCATGGAGAAGAGGTTTAACTGTCCAATTGTGCATTCATGAGATTCTGATACCCCACGTGTTGTCTTATCGAAGCGCTGTTGGTAATAACTTCAACATCATGCATGAAAATGCATGGCCGCACACCACTGCACTTGTTCGGGGTAGCGCGCAGATGCTTTAATTAGCTTAATGAAGTGGCCAGAATCTTCTTCCGACCCGAGTCCCATCGAAAATGCGTGGGAAAGAGCGAAAACGACGAGCTAAAATCAGAACTCCAACTTTAGCAACACTTTCGACGCTCATGAATGCTACGTGCGAGAAGCAGAATAGTAACCCACAGCAATTATTTGATGAGTTAATTAAAATAATGCAAAGCCGCGCAGCGGCCGTTGTTGACAAAAATGGTTTTCATTGCCATATATCTATTGGTATATTGCTATAATTAGTTTTTATACAAGGTGGCTTAGTGGCAAAGCCTTTGCCTTGCATTCGGGAGGACTGGGTTCGAACCCCAGACCGGCCACTCTTAAATTGGTTTGCATGGTTTCCAATTTAAACAAGGTAAATGCCGGAGTGGAGTAAACTTAGCCATGACATGAAAAATCCGTACACGGGCAATTGCCTTCCGGGAAATCTAAAAAAAAAATTATATATATATATATATATATATATATATATACAAGTACGCCTGAAATCAAAATTTGGCATATTCACTTAGATATTTTTAGACAATAAAAAACACTAATTTTAATACTACATTTTAGTTATGCTTTAAGTACAATTCAAATGCATTTTCAAGTGCTAAAGTCTTTCTTATATGGCTTTACTCTAGTGAACATACATTATTATTATGAGTTATTAACACCAAGATTGGGTATGTTATAAACAGGATACATCAGACAAAAATAGTGTTTTTCTTCGTATCACTGGATCTTCTCTCATAATACAGCTATTGACTAAACTGCTGGACATGCTGCGGCGTGGTATCTGTCGCACTGGCCTAAGAAGCTCGCGCACCTATAACCTTTATGAGGGTCATGGAATTCTTCCGTGCTGCATCACATTTGATGAAAACCGTGGGCTGCAAACACCGTAGCTCTATGTCTTTTCTTATATCCGGCTTCTAGGCAGGTCGTATTTCTCACCGCTACCGTAGTGTATGATCGTATGTCGTTGTCCTTTAATTAATCTGCTCACGCGGTATGCATTGACAACATTCGTGACTTTTTAATTACTGCTGCCGCTCGAAATGTTTCTTTTTTCCAGTCTACTTTCTAAATGCTTTCGGAGAGTGTGGCGTTATACCACAGTTAGTTACCTCCAGGTAACTAAATCTATTTACAAATTCAATACTAAGTTACCCCTGGCTCAAAGAACGTTGTTATTTGCTAATCGACCACCCCTTCGAAACCTAACTGGTACTTACGTTGCCAGTTAATGCTAAGCCCTATCTCGTCTGTATACTTAATTTGTCTTTCCAGTACTTAATTTTTTTTTTTTAGATTTTTCCGTAAGGCAATTGCCCGTGTACGGATTTTTCATGTCATGGCTAAGTTTACTCCACTCCGGCATTTACCTTGTCTAAATTGGAAACCATGCAAACCAATTTAAGAGTGGCCGGTCTGGGTCTCGAACCCAGTCCTCCCGAATGCAAGGCAAAGGCTTTGCCACTAAGCCACCACTTTCGCCGTAGATGGCAATATAATCTCCGTACATTAAAGAACGTGCCTACTCTTCGGGTCCACCTCTGCCTCACCCGGCTGGGTAGCCTTTCCAATAGTACCTGAGCCGCTGCCTTGGGCCACTTCTATAGTCTGCGTTACGCTTCCCACAAAGCGTGCACATCTGTATCTTTGCCCCAAGGCCCATTGTATAATACTACATTACTCTTTATTCGTTTTTGGTTGTGTAATTATAAATTACCCATTAGTAAAACAAACTTTTTCTTGGAGTAGTGTCGGTCTCCTGTAAGTATAAAGTACGCCATAAATCAAATGTAATAAAGAATGCGATCTTTTGTCCCTAAATCTATTTTTACAATGACAATTGCCTCTCTAGTTAAGTGTCTTATAAAGCTTCCAGAAGCGAACTGGCGTAAGCTTTTGGTTTAGATATTCTACGGAGCTGCAAACCCAAACATGCAGCTAATATACAAAATATAATGCACTGTCGCTCTACTTGAAAATGTTACGCAGATATTTAGCCGACAAAGACGACTGAAAGTGGAAACAATAAAAAATATAAATTTCAGTTTCTTATTTGTTAACGTGTTAATTGTCTCCGAGATCAACTTCATCCCCAAGGCCAACTTCATCCACGTACACCGACAACAAAGACACCATAAACCTGTGTGGAGTAAGTGTATTACCAACAAAGGTATGAAGACTCCGCTCCTGCCCGACACTGCGGACTGCATGCTAGCGATGTGGCATAGATGTGGAACAACCATGGCACGTGTCACCCAGAGTAAAATTAAGCTAAGGTGGTACACATTGTCTTAATATTATCTTATACATATCAGAGTCCAGATTGCGTTCGTGGCTTCTAGGTAACATCTGAAAAAGCGTTTCTAAAAATATACCACTAAAAATCATTAATGCTTTTGAAGAAAGCCAGTTCTTACTTGTCGTATAATACAATGCAGTTAGTTTATCAGTCTCGCGATAAGAGGAAAATATGTATAAAGCAGAAAAACGGGCGACACGTTGAGTTCCAGTTAATGATTACCAGAAGGAACTCAGCTGACTTAGCCACATACATTTTTTTACATGTAATCTTCAATGAACTAAAACTGGGCAACACAGCGTCCCATTGTATTACTTTTCTAAATATAAATAAATATGCTATTTGCGTAATATTTAACCATTCTGCCATAAATGACCGAATTGCACACTGGATGAATATTTCTCGCAGAATGGCCTCATAGTAAACGTGTCAAAAACCAAGGCTGTTAAGTTTCGGCGTGGCGGGCAACGAGCCCGCGCAGATAAACTGCGATTTCACGGTGAGCAAAGTGCAGTTTGTAGAGACCTTTTGCTATCTCGGGGTAATTTTCTCGTCTCGAGGTACAACTTTTTCACAGCATGTAACTGAGCGTTGTAGAAAAGCGCTTATCGCGGCAGCGGGTATCAGAAACCCAACACAGTTGTCCGTCCGGACGGCCATGACATTATTTACGCTCAAAGTGGCATCCGTAGCTGCTTACGGAATTCAACTGACATGGAAACATCTTAGCACTTAGCAGTTATGGCAGTTGGATAGGATGAAGCCAGCTTTCTTGAAGCGAGTACTTGGCCTTCCGTCAAATTCGCGCACCAGGTTAGTGTACATGCTCGCGGGTTCAGTATCATTTATTGATGAACACGTAAACCCGCTTTAATTTGCCGCAGACAGTCGCTCTGGAAACGTTTCGGCATGAGTATTCTCAAAAGTGTCTCTGATTCCCAGAGAGTTTTATCTATCACCACGATGACTAACCAGGCCTGGAAGGAATCTCCCACGGTTTCCGATTGAATGCCAAAGTAATACCGAGCCTGGGGGGGTGGGGAGGAATTCCGGGTTTTAGTGGTTTGCGAGTACTCACACTAGTCACGCAGGCTGCTTATAGTGGCGCATGTGCATCATGCATTACCGAAACCTCCCGAACCAAAAAAAAAAAAAACGGCCTGGAAGGACTCTCTCCGGCCATGTCGTCACCCTCACTACTCGCTACAGTGTTCACGATTTCATCATCTACTATGCCGGTCTCCTGGGTTTCATGAACCCCAAGCAGGACTGCCTGCGTATGTGTGTACGGAATCCGTTGTCGCTTTCTCAGCTTTAGCGAGAATGCTCATATTCATTTACCATGTTTATTATACATATCATGTTCGTATTTACATACCCAAACAGGGTGCATTTTAAATAAATAAATAAAATAAATGACAGAATATGGGCTATAGCGTCGAAATTTCAAATCGAATGGAATAGATTAGAACTTTCTAGCAAACACTTCAAAATTTCGTCTACTGAGCTCTATAAAGTTCGCAAGAATTGCTGCTGGGCATCGATGAAGTGAATGTGCCCACGAAAATACACAATACCGTAAATGTACCAACACATAGCGGTCGAGCAATGTCACTCAGGGGACATGATGCCAGGGGAATAGTGCGGGGGCAGCTTAGTATCCAGGGATCGGGTACTAAGGTGCCTCAGGTCAACATACTAATAGGTGATGCCAAGATGGCGTAAACGAGTTAAGGAGAAATATTTCAGAGCATACCTATGCGAAAAATAAGCAACACTAGTTGAGCAATGCGGCAGACAATAAAACACTCAGTGAAGGATTGCATATTTGGCGTTGCAAGGCTCGCAATGATTACGTAGCTCTTTGCACGCATAATCACGTTAAGATTTTTGTTACATTTCACCATCGATTTGTGCCTCGTCGCTCTACGTGTGCGCAACTATTAGAATTGTCAAATAAATGAGCCGTGTACATAGCCTCGTCATGTAAAAACAGTTTTTTGTGTTCCTTGGCGTGCATAGTGCCTTGGATTGTACAGGCTATAAGATATTATGAGAGTTCATAAAAAAAAATTATGTGTACAGCCTTTTAGGCTACGTAGTGTGTCCACACACCACCGAAAGATGTTTTCAGCGATAGTGCCTCGAGAGGCGCCTGTCCATATTTAGAAATATCAGAATATATTATTCTTTTGAAAACCAATAACCTACTCACTAAGTGCAGCTTTATTTCTGATTTAATCATACCTAGACTATTATATATATATATATATATATATATATATATATATATATATATATATATATTGATATTCAATAGATCTTATGAGGACGGCACTAAGCCAAAAATATTTTGGCAGTCTGTCGTAACTCTTGTACGAAGAAGACTCTACCGTCAAATCTAGATAATTATAGACCTGCAGCTAAGTCTACTAGTATGTATTATTTAAAAAAAACTGCTAGTAGACCACGTATTTAATTGTATTAAATCCGAAGACTTGTTGGGTGAGAACCTAGAATTAAACATTTTTTTAAGGAAGTTGTTTTTAATTCTAGACTATCCTCCGTCCCCTACGGGCTTGGAACTTAACCTGAGGTATATCTTCAATGCACCGAGGGCCGGACATGTTAAGATATCTAGGGTTTCCCCAACAGTCCTTGTGGCAGTATGGCCGCTGACTCTCAGCGGTATGGTTTATCATCTATTCTCAATGAGCATCGCTCAAAGAAAATTCGATCAACAACAGGGATCGAACCGGCGACACCCCGGTAGATGACAACCATGACTAGCGCACTAGTTCCCCTAGACCACGCCGCCACTGTTGGGTGAGAACCAACGTGGTTTCACTAAAGTCAAATCTACGGCAATTTAACTCGTGGAAACGACTCGAGATTGAACCATTATAATAAACAATATGCCGGTCGTTGATTGTGTATATTTTGATTTCTCAAAGGCGTTGATAGGGTAAACCATGTGAAACTTGTACAACAACTTAGATATTTTCTAATCATTTTACATGATGGATTGCTAGTTATCTAAGCACTGATCGTCAATACTCGTTCTATATGATGAATTCTATATAGATTAGGTTCGCGTTACATTAACTATAGAGTTTTAGTGACTCTAACCGGCACCTGCCGCTCTGGGATCAAGCCATATGTATATATATATGTATATATATACATATATGTATATATCATCATTTCATAAACTGACTATCTGAAACTATAGGGACCTTCCAACACCACTCTTGAATAATAAATACTACAGAGTACGATTAAAGCTCGCTTTCTAAATGGTGTATAGATAACAAAACTATTACAGCAGTGAAGTTTTAAGGGTGCAGAAAGCGGTAATTTGCTTATGAACGGAACGCCTTTTAACAGTAAAAGTGCAACGAAAACCTCAGCTCATCACACAACAGCCATACAACTTTGTAGGCTGTCCAATTTCGTCTGAAAAACTTACCCACGCGGATAAGTCACTAGTGCGATCGTATACGAAAACAACAAGGCCCATATTCCTTGCAATATAAGTGACATAAATGCCTTCTCAAGGTAATACCAAAAAAAGAGACTATGAAAAACTAGTCGGATCTTCTCGTGTGGCAGGCGATATCAAAAAGAGTTGTATCTACAATTTACTCTCAAGCATACTTACCTCTCATGGATTTCCTGACACAGGCGTTTCTTAAAGATGAGCAACATGCCTTCAGGAATAGGCGTTCCACTATATTAACCTGTGAAGAGCTTCTTGGCCAGATCACAATCTCACTAAACCGTGTAAAACTTTGTATGTTTGCCGTTTTTATTGATTTGAAATCTCAGAAAGACGCCTGGTATTATTCAGTAAACAGTATGCATACTCAATATGAGTAAAATAAATAAGATGATTATTCAGATCTGCAGGCTGTGGTTTGCACACTTGATAAATATTGATGGCCTTAGAGTTAATGGGTGAGAGACAAAGGCGTTAGAGTTCCGACGTGGAGGGAATGAGCCCGCGCAGATAAACCGCCACTTCCACGGTGAACAAGTGTATTTCGTAGAAAGCTTCTGCTATCTTAGAGTAATCTTCTCATCTCCGTGTACAAAGCTTCTTCACAAGTAACTTATTATTGTAGAGAAGCGATTATTGCGGCAGCCGATACAGTAGATCCAACACAGCGGTCCGCTTAAGCGGCCATAATATTGTTCACACTAAAAGTGGCATCCGTAGCTGCCACCGGTATCCAAGGGACGTATATCCAAGTGAAAAATCTTGACACTTTACATGTATGGCTGTTGGATAAAGTGAAGCCAGCTCTCCTTAATCGAGTACTTAGCCTCCCGTTAAATTAGCGCAACAGACTGTGAACATGCTTGCCAGCTCAGTGCCAATTATCCATGAGCTTGTGCAACTTACCGCTAACAGCCGCCCTAAAAACGTTCCATCACGAATATTACCATTTCGAAATTAATCTCTGTCGGCATTTCAGCACTCGCTACAGTGTTTACTAATAATAATAATAATAATATTTCGTGTAAAATAATATTTATTCCGTTTGCAACTCTTCCATCGCAAACTTAGGCTCTACAAGCTTACACCAATTCACGTTCCAATATTATTGTAGTTGCACGCACACAATGTTGTTTGAACGATTTTTACTAATCGCATAGGGGATATACGAAATATGTCGATAACGATAGGTAGAAAGGCCATGTTTTTTTGTCGTGTGTTGTTGTCTATCGACGGTTTTTGCTCGTTTTTACGTTTCAGCTTCGTTCAAAGCGTAAAGCGAAAAGCTTTTTCTTCCTAACTCCAAGCGACCGAGGCTAGCTAACCTACAGCGACGTCCAGCGTCTACCAACATTCAATAATAGCAGTTAAAAACTTTTAACTAGAAAAATTAATTGGGTAGTAGTGCTTATGGTCGTGCCTACGTACGTATTGCGTTTCGTTGAGAAAAACGTTTCTCGTGCCAACGAAAGTTGGCACGTTTCTCGTGGCCAGCCGAAGTCGTACCACGACTCGAAAGCTCATTACCGTGCTCATCATCATGTAGTAGTCTAAGTTGAACGTGATACGTGACTCGGTGCTCATCGAACAAGAGGGAGGAAAGCTTTCGAGCATACGTAGTTCCTCTGAATTTGACTGCATCTGTCATTCTCACGTAGACGGCGAACAACTAGCTGGTGGAAGGATGGCCTCGCTTTTTGAACCAGATTTAGTCAGCGACAATGAAAATTTCTGATCTTCCTCGTCCGAGTGGTTTAGGCTCGTAGAATACAGCCAGCCTGTACCAGTGACCATCGCACGGTAGCATTTTCAAGGACGTCGTCTTAAGCGTTCACAAAACGAGTTAAGTTTACCTAGCGCACGAAATTTTATAGACATTGCCTTATTGAGCATATATAAATATATAATATATATATATATATATATATATATATATACCATCTATCTTTATTTCTGTGCTTCCCAATAATACCCATCCCTTCGACACGGCGTTGCGCAATCTAACGGAGCGAGTAATCTTAGCGAATAGTTTGTTTCTTGTTAATTGCACCCGTGCTTGGACCGGTGGCAAGAAGACTGGCCGCAGCACTTGCCAGAGTGGTGGACCTCTTGAGATGGGGTACACTGCCGACTGAATTCAGGGAGATTATATTCGGCGCCAAGCTATTCGCACTCCGCAAAAAAGACTCATCGATTCGCCCGATCGCCTGTTCTTTCACGATACGGAGGATTGCTGCAAAAATAGCCTGTCGTGAGGCCAAAGATCTTATCATTGAGCAGCTTGGCCCGCACCGGTTGGGTTTTGGCTTAGCAGGCGGGGCGGAGGCAGCTGTACATGCAGCAGGGAGACCCTTTGGGGCCGGCTCCATTCAGTCTGGGCGTGAGCTGGTCAACTCAATACAAGTGCCTTTCAACGCCTGGTACCTCGACGATGGCACACTCGGTGGACCGATGGAGGGCTTACTCGAGGAAGTGCGCAGAATTCTTGCCTTTAAGGCAATCAGTGGCCTGGTGTTAAACACGGCCAAATGCGAGATGTTCGCGCCGGGGACAGACCCGGACGACCCCACATTAAGTGCCTTGCTTGCGTTACAACCGGGGTGTAGAGTCGTGACTGAACACGAAGTTACGCTCCTTGACGCACCGCTTCTACCATCTGCACTGTCGAGTCTACTCGACCCCATGATGGACAGATTGTGGGCGATGCAGGAACGTCTGCCTCTGTTCAGAGCCCACCAAGGGCTTTACCTACTCCGCTCGTCGTTCTCCGCGTGTCGCACCGTACATATCATACGATTCATGGACTGTTCGAGTACATTCAACCAGCTTCTCCAACCATTCGACGACCAGGTGGTGGAGGCCCTCGAGACGGTTTTGGGTCTGAATTTACGACCACGAGAGGTGCGCCAGGCGGCTCTCCCCACCTCCATAGGCGGTCTTGGTCTTCCCTCGGCCCGCTCCTTGACAGGCCCTGCCGTGGCCGCCTCGATGAACGCTACGTCAGGTCATGTCCAACGCCTGCTCCCGCCGGGGGCTTAGACATTGTTTGAGGCAACTCGCGACGCTATAGTGGCTGGACTCCAAGCTCCACCGCCTGATATGAATAGACTTGCTTGCCAGAGGGCCTGGGCCAAGAAGGTACACGAATCTTCGCTTACTGAGTTGCTTGAAGAATGCGATGACGACCGGGATAGGGCGCGCCTCCTTGCCGTCGCTCGCCCAGGAGTGAGCGACTGGCTACACGCACTCCCCGCTGACTCATTGGGTACTCGCCTTGACGACCAATCCACCCGGATTTGCGTTGGCCTGAGACTGGGAGCTGATTTGGTAGAGCCACACAGATGCACTTGTGGCGAGCCTGTCGGACGCCTGGCCAGACACGGCTTGTCTTGCGCTCACTCGGCGGGCCGGCGCCCACGTCACACCGCTCTGAATGGCATTCTTGCAAGGTCGTTGCGAAAGGCCGGAATCCCTTGCGTCCTAAAACCGCCTGGTCTTTCTAGAGACGATGGCAAGCGGCCCGACGGCTTGACTTTGGTGCCTTTCTACAAGGGTCGTTCCCTGGTGTAGGATGCGACGGTGACCGACTCTCTGACCCCCTCCCTTGTCGGTCCCGGCGCTTCTCGCCCAGAAACTGCCGCTTCCCGCGCCGAGACATCAAAGATAAGAAAGTATGCGAACTTAGGCCGGGCGTACCACTTTTCACCATTTGCATTCGAGACGCTGGGTGGCCCTGGGCCCCTCACAACAACGCTAATTTCCCAGGTTGGCGACGCTTTACAGCAGGCTACGATAGACAAGAGGGCGGGCACTTTTTCTGCCAACGGCTTTCCCTAGAGATTCAGAGAGGTAACGCGATTTCGGTGCTCGGAACTATGAAAGACTGGATGGACCCGCGTCTTCGCGTCAGGGGTCGGGCAAGATTCCCACTCGGACACGAGTGATAGATGAGGAGTGAACCATCGGCGCCGTGGATTTAAACATTCACATGTATATATTAAATTCCTAAATAAATATTCTATATAGTTGTAGGTCTTGTTAATTGTAAATTGTTGAGACTTTGTGTTCCGAAGTGATGTCGTGACTACTATCTTTAGTGCATGCGGTCACCAGACAAATTTGTGATCAGTCCGTAGATACGTGTTGCATTCTAAAACTACATGATCTACAAGTTCCGGCTCTAAGCGGCACTTCACACGGTGAGTATGGATTCCAAGGGGCGTGTATCCTTTCCAGTGTCTGGTGGAAAGCATTCCTGGAGCAAATAATGAACTCTCGCGATTGCTATTGCAGATGTAAGCATTTTCCTTTGCGCGGTTTCAATGTCGTTCTGTACGCTCTGGGGCTTTTTATTAGCCGTCACACATTCTTATCTTGCTGGGCCCGACGTCCCTTTTGCTATTCGGCTGTTGAGCTCACTCAGGCTTGAGTGTCTTAATCCGTTCTACTTGCATATATATACATCAGTACACGTTTCTGAGATTCTTCGTTTTCCTTTGGCTAGTATTGCAAGGCCGGAACATACCCTTCTGTTTAGTGGAATTATTTCTACCCGGGCTGCTTAGCGAATTAGCCTGCCTTGTGCCCACCTTGTTTAAACGTATTTCATTGTTGGTCGATACTTGGTTTGTCAGAGTATCTTGGCACTTTTTAACGGCTTTTCAGCCTCCTTCTAGTGTTTTTGTCCGTAGCTTTCGTCCCACGTCTTGCTCCTTCTAGTGTTTTGTTCGTAGGTTCACGTCTTGCTCTAAAAAATAAATGCTCATACCGTCCCATTAGATTTAGTTCGTTCCGTAGTGAGACTTTAACGTCTTCGTGCGTGTGGTCTACCATGACCCAAGTCGTCGGCAAATAGCAGTCATTGGGTCGTGAGACTGTCTTTTTCAACAAGATTCCAGTGGTGAACGTTCTAGCATAAACACGAGTTAAACCCGTTGCATCTCTAATTTTCTAACGTATTTAGCAAACTCAATGTGAAAGGCTAAGCATTTTTGTCGTAAGCATTGTTGTTTCTAATTTTTTAGATACTTGGCCAATCTTGTTGGATACTTAAAGTGCTGACTTTATGGAATATTCATTTCAGTTTCACTTACGTCGAGTCATACCGTGATACTTTTAACAATGTTTTTATTGATTTTGTCATATGCTCTAGAAAAGTGCATAGCATGCTCTCCGGATGGTCTTGCGTCATCGCTACCATTGATGACCCTGCCAGCGCCTAACCATAATATTTTACACGCCTAATCTCTTAAAAACTTTAAAATATTTTGTTTTCGGCCTTGCACAGCGCTGAACAAAACATCGTTACACTACTTCTCTCGCCGAAAGCGTGAAGAAGATAGAGCATTATGAAGAAACATCGTGAACTGTATATTATACTCAATCTGAGTGAAATAAATCTAATTGGAATTGGATATGCGTTTTCGGCCTTCTGTCTCTTTAATTTAATACACGCTACGTTTGTTAGCAGTTTGAGCATTGCCGCGAATTTTGCAATAAGTCGGTATGCACTCGGATTCTTTTTGCCGGATGCATCCTTTTCTAATTGCAGTGTTAGCCCTCGAGGCTTGGTATCGTCATTGGGGATCTCTGCAACGACCCTAGGTTGCTATAAACAACGTTCCAAAAACAGGTTTAGATTTATCGACTCCGACCGTGTTGTGATGCTATCGGACATGTTCCCTCGGCGCGTTTCTGCTTCCAGTAGTGTGGTTCCCATACGACTGTCAATAGCTATTTTGGGGGCTTGGTCCCTTGCTTCCGTCTCCCCTTCAGCGGCTCAGTGGTGACTTGTAACAGGTGTTCCTTCATCTTCGCAGATTTCATCTCATCTCTCTGCTGACACTGACACGCTCTTCCTGAGATGCGTTGTAGTGTTTTCTGACATAATGCCAATACATAAGAGCGCGTGTGTGTTTCGGGAAGGGGTGCGTGGGCCATATCCCTTTATCATAGTTTTCTTAGCCTCTCTTGACGCCAAAGAACTGCTTGTTGTCAGCAATTGTTCCAATACTAAAACCGTCTCGGAGCTGACATTGTCTCGCGCTTATCGCCTGTTTTACCTTTCTGGGTCGATATATATATTAACATCGCGGCCGCACAACCGATGTTCTCGAATTTCGCCGCGTAGTCCGTAGACTTTTTCCTGCCCGGCGTACCTACTTGCCGCAAGGAATATCTCCTTTCCCAGGGAGTGTCTACCACGCCCTCGGCCACTTTTGCCGTGCTAATGGTAGTCACTCTTTGCCAATGTAGCCAATCTCGTCTCTTCCTGCGTCGTTTCACCAGCAATACGCTGAGCCTCATAATCATAACAAGCCAGTTAATCGCATCGCGTGCGATGATCTATTCTATTATGTGTGATAGCCTTCGCAGCTGCACAGACGATAGTCTAGGGTGCGTTCCCGGCGTGTATATGTTGTACTTAGAACAGTTAACCCCAGCTGTAGTGCCATGATATCGAACAGCCTCCGACAATTGCTCACATACGACGAGTAATAAGATATTTCTGGAATTGGTGATGAGTGTTAGTGATTTAATTCTGTCGATATTTTGTCGAATGTACAGAAATGAACATGAAGAACACCCACTCTCCTATCTCCAGGTAGCCCGGTTAGTATGGCTACGACGAAACACACTAACCAATTTATTTATTACAGCAGTTAGTTTTATATATTCGTATATTTGGTGAGTCTCTAGTGGTCAGGGATGCCGTGGTTAGAAACGACTCAATACCTCGTTGTTCCCCGATTAAGCGGAGTGTGGCGAGCTAGGATTAAGTGTTCTCTCTCCGACAATATCTCCTGGTAAACCGCTAGATTCGTTTTAGCTTCAAGCTTCTCTTACTTGAGTATGCTTATTTAAAAATCCGCCCATACATACGTACACGCTTCACTTGTGTCAGGGGTAGATATCGTCATAGCCCTTTGGCCAATCGACCCTTAGTGCAAGTTTTGCTTTTATCTAGTATGCGATCTCTTCGGGAGCAGGTTTTTGTTGCAGGGCTTTCGTTGCTAGAAACGCTGCGACGGTCTTGACGACCCAGCTGCTGTTGTGTTATGTAGCCGACCACCACGCATTTCCCGGCGCCCTCCACCGAGGCCAGGCTCCTGCCTTTGACCTTTGTCAGATATGTTGTTGTTGTTGTTGTTGTTGCGTTTCGTGTGTTCCCAATCGTCTGCCATTTCTGACAGTATTGTCTGGAGCTAATGAGTTATGTTGGCGGTGGCCGGACACAATGGAACTGCTTCGGCATCTCGGCCTATTGCCGTGCCGTCTTTCTTCACGATTGTCGAAGCGCGCCCTCCTTCGGGGCACCAATCGCGAGTCTGTGGTCTCTTCCTTGTCCTGCGCTTACTGGCTGCTCTTTCTGCTGAATGTGTCTTCTTCTTCTGGTGGGGCTGGCGATACTTCTGTCCAGTACTGCTGTTTTCCTCTCTTTTCGTTATCGTCGATGACCCACTCTTGGGACCATTCCATCAACATTTACACGTCCAGCTGACAAAAAGTGCCGCCGCTTTAAACTGGCTCCTTTTCAACCCAAGTTTCGTACGTCGACTGAAGCAGCAGCAACACTCGCGACAAAGACGGTGTAGTGGACAAGCTATGACCTAGCACTCTTTTCACTAGAGCTCTTTGGATTGAATTCCTGGTAGCTTGCTATGCGGCTGTTATATCCCTTAGCATTTCTGGAAATTGCTTCACCCGTTGTATAATTGCATTTCGCATTGCACTTTACGGGCATTGTGGAATCCGCCATTTACAGTAGACGTATATCTGTGGCGACGTTCCTCCGCTTCCGTTGCCGACATGTGCGATTAGCCCGACTGCTCTTGGCGGCTACTTTCCCATAAGTCAACTGCAGGGCGGCCATCGGTGGCCACTACTACAATGAACTACGTTGCTGGTGCCATTTTGTTTGATTTAATTGGACCGACTGAAGTACGAGATCAATACGGCGGCGTTTATTGACCGTGCAAGCGCCTGGTTGTTTATCAGCATCTGGCCTATCGGCAACAGAACATTGGCGGTAGGCTACGACATCGCAACTGTAAAATTTTCAGCTCACGCTTTCAGCGTTTTTCCATTGATAGACATATGCGGGTTCGTATCTTGGCCAGCTCGACCGTATTGGCCGTGCGTACCCATTGCCCCGTCCTCACAAATGTTGCAACATGGACCTGTGAGTTCAGGCTCTTTATGTCAATGCGATGTGCGATTTTGCCCACGTCGTTTGCCCACACAAAATTGTATCCATGTTTGTCCCCGATGTCCAGATGTGCCCTTTGCAGCCGCCCACTTCTGTGTACGCGTAATTTTCGGGCAACTTAATCGCGTAACGTCAATACATAGTGTAACTATAGGGTATTTTTTCGTCGCGTAAGTTTAATGCATAGCGTTACTTCCGAGCCCCGTGCTCCATTGGTTTCGACCAAATTCGGCAGCTGGTAACCTCAAGTGACGCATGCTCCGAGTGTTCTGTGACCATTTTCAGCTTTGTCTGCAGCAGTTGTGTATACGATCTGTCCGCGCACCGTAACTACTGCCACAATCTCGCTTCCCTGTCGTCTTGCTTGACATACAGTAGTGGTCGGCCGTGTCCGTTTTGCTGCGGGTCGGATTCTCCTATACAAATTTCGGTACAGACACGTTACCAGGACACGCATGTTCCACTGGTCGATTTCTCTAGTTTCCCGTTTTTTGCAGGAACTCGTGAACGCTCTACTGATTCCAGCACATGCTAGAGCACAATGGATTTTAGCTAAAAAGTTGTGCATTCCATGCGGAAGTTGATACTGGAAAAATCTAGGTTTTTATGCCTACAACCTCTGCTCCAGCCTGGCCAATCCGGTATAGCCAGCAAATGCAGACGTCGGCAATCAAGTAATAAACAAACATACTGACATGTACCGACAAACGATGACGTTGAGCCCATGTTACGCTATGACAAGAAATACGTGCAATATGAAAAGGGGGTACAGCATAATGTTGTGATAACTTCTGGTTTTAAAAGCACAAGAGGGTGCAACCATTTTGCAACCGAGTGCATGGTTATGAGATGCTTATTATTATTAAATTTTAGAAACTCAAATAGAATCCTACATGCTATCATTTCTTCGCGGCCTTTTTAGGCCAGGTCGTAAAGTGATTCTGCCAGATTAAGATTCGATCCTGCGCACTGGAAACGGCAAATTGTTTTAAACACAGCATTAGCCTCCTAAGCAACCACTGATACAAGAAATATAAATGGACAAAGCCAGGCCTAATATCGAACAAGGAGACCCGTGCAAAAAAACACAGTCAAAAACAAATTTGCTATTAGACAGTTGGTCCTTCGAAAGGCATAGAATGAGTTACAAAAGGCTCCTGCTTGACTGGAAAGAAGACAGGAACGCAGTTTCAATAAAGGTATGTTATATTGACTTAGTTTAGCCACGATTTTACGAGCGGCGACAAATTTTCGTTCTGTAGTGGTCACCCTGTAGCGGATATCCAAAGGAACGTCGTTGCTAAAAGCGCTTTACCAAGGTTTCCTTGCTGGACTCAGCTGTGCAAGAAATTACGTTTGGCAGTAAATATATATCGTACGTAAACCAGACAGTGCAGGAAGAGGTTGTCAGACAAAACACCCAGACAGGGACATTTCTGCAGGGTACTACTGCGTACCAGTCGTAAACTGCCGTCAAAGAGCCCTAGAGGAAACGCAGAGGCAGCAGAAGCAAGTAGTAATTAGATAAATCCTCTAATACTTGACAGTAACGTTTAGTGCGTCCGTCTTTAAAACCTTATCCTGAAGTTATGCTCTCTTGTGGCATTCCACCAAATGTTCAGGAACGGTGTCGCACAATTGTGTGGCGACTTTTGGAAAAGCGATGAAGATATAAGTGAACGCGTGCAGAAAAAATGTCACCATTCTTCCAGGCAATGCTTGTAAAAGCATAAGCAGTTGTATGTTCCTCTAAATATAATACGAGTTATATATTCAATAAACAAGCTCAAGTCTTCAGCTGTGTAAGTGCATTTGTTAAAATTACCTAACATAAACATTGTTTACTCGGAATTCAACTATAATACTATCAATCGAGAACAAAAATAATATACATACAGTAACGTTTGTGTCTACAAACATGTATTTGTAATGGCTTTTCGTATTGAGCGTAAAATCTCCAAAACAAGACATCGCGTGGTCCGGATGGTTGCGAATTTTTTTTCCGCAGGCCACAGTTTTGCGAGCATGCCGGTATCTTCAGTTTCCACATTGAACGGATTCTTTCGCAATCACACATTTTCTATTTTGCTGTACGGCTTGCAACATTGGTCTAACTTGCCTAGCCAATAAAACAAAGTAAACAGTATAGTTGGCAGCACCAGCATCTCGTTCAAAGTTAGATTGAACTGCGGCAATGACATATGAACGAGGAGCGACCGCTAGGTGTAGAGCGGTGACGAAAGGCTTTTAGGAATCGTAACTACGTGTAATAAACTGTAGATTCAAGACTCGACGGTAGCGTCTGGATGCGCCCGTCTTTGCATGCTGGCGCTCGATCGCGCTGAAACCACATCAATAATGTAGTCGACGGTGAGGCAGGTTGAAGGCATGATGAAACTAAATTAAGCTAGTCGCGTATGCTTGGTAACTCCCTGTGACTGCCACGTCAGGCCTTCAGACTTAGCTTCGGAAAAAGTTTGATGAACCAGAGTTAGCATTGCACTTCCTTCTAGAAGCTCACCCTACATAATAAGTTATCCACTCTAGGCCACCATAATTAAGTCTGCTGGAATTGGAATGCAAAAATATTAGTAGATATTTGTAGTAATTATTGGTATCTCAATAACACGTATTCTGTACGTACTACTCGTAATTTCGGTCACCCCTAAACAAGATATTTTCACTCTTCCGTTCACTTGGATGGAATGCCTATCTAAACAAGTTAGATACACCACTAAAGTATAGAGGTCAAAATTGCGAACACATACATATGGTATAAATATGCGTACATATGAACATACACTGCCTTCATCAACCGCACGTGACAAGATACTGAATGCCATGAAGACCTTTAGCAGAAGCTCAGCTATTGGCTTGAACATTATGAGGACCTGTTGTCTGGTGCAATGGCGTGCACGGCCAGACGACACCTGACACCATTGCTAAAGTCCTTGACGTGCTCAGATGGGGCTCGCCCGAATTCCAAGATGCTATTTCAACAAAATTTGATCAACACCCTAAGACTCGCTACCCCTGAGGTATGGAGGAGTTTACTGTGCCCTCGCTTTTTTGCAACTGTGCAAAGTGTCGACGATGATAGTCAAACTAAACTTCCCAAACGCTGTTAGTAGCGTCCTGATGGACCATTTGCTTTGAGGCGTCAAGCCGTGGGCACCCTTACTCTTCATCAGACGAACCTGCGGTTGGTCGATTATCACATCTAGTCATGCACCGTAACGCTATGTTGTTGCACACAGGCCTTCAGCAGATTGGGCATTCACTGCAGTCCCTTTCTAGTGCCTTGTATATGGTTAACGGCGTTCTGAGCGGACAACTTCCGACCATACTTGACGATATTCGAAAGGCCATTATTGACTTTAGTGTGATTAGCGAACTGGCTCGGAACCTCTTCGAACCATACGTTACATCTAATACTGGTTAGATGTAACGTATATATGTCACAGCCCACAAAGTAGTGAAGCCATTAGACTTGATAGACATTGTTAGCCACCTTCCTGGCTGTCGTGTAGTGGACACGGTTGACCTGTAGCTGCCAGATGTACTTGTCGCCAGACGGTATTGTGGGAGCATTAGCCGGCCGGAAAGACATACAAAATGCCACAGGCAGACCCTGGGAATTAGGGATTCACTGCGGCCTGTCTCTCCTTAGATCTCGTTTCTCAGCCATGCGATTTGTGCACGCGCTAACAACTTGCAATTTGTACTCATCGTCTGAGCTCTTACAGTAATTTAATGGGCTTAACTTAAACACTTTGCGGGACATGCTAGAAATTAGACTTAATGCTGCGGCATGGACTCAGGTAATTCAATTCAATTATATTATTTTTTACTCAGATTGAGTATAATATACAGTTCAAGATGTTATTTTCCATAATACTCTATCTTCTTCACGCTTTCGGCGAGAGAAGTAATGCAACGATGTTTTGTCCAGCGCTGTGCATTTCACTGCATGGTACTTGCCACACCTCTGCGGGCCGAACCGGCAAATGCACAACTCGTACTCCTCGTGAAAGGCTGCGTTTGAACAGACCAGGTAGTGATAACCAAGCACTATGTACCTGGTGTATACGTGGCGACTGTCATATGCAGGACCAGACCAAAGGTGCACGGCATTGAAAACGCCCAAACCACCGACCTCCCGTCTGGCCTGTTCGACTTTAGCTTCCCATTCAAAAATGGGAAATGGACTCAGGTAATGCTTCCGGTCATGTCATTCTTAGATAGTGATAAGTGGGACGATTATAACGTTCAACTAACGCTAAAGGCTTCAAATTCAAAGACTTATCCACACATTGTCATCTTCATTCTACCCCCTCCCATTAATAGGGCTAACCCAGGCGGTTAGACAAGCCTCTCACAGAAGGTGAGACTAACTTAATGAAGCTGATAGCATGTTCATCTGTCCTAAATTCCATCAAACATGTGTGGGACACGCTGTGCTAAGGCAAGAACTTCCACTCTAGCAACACTTCTAGAGGTCATGAATGCTATACGCAAGGAGTGGTAGAATATACACTAGCAATTATACACTATTAAATTCGTTTTACAGCTTAAACAAACAATTCAACCACACATTGGTTCTACAACGAAAACTGTTTTCATTGTGATACGGCTCTCTTTCAGCACTTGAGACCTAAATAATTTAAACATTAAAAACGCGAGTTCATTGATTGTACAAAATACCTACAACCGGATATGATAAGTAAACCGTTTAAAGCGGTATTGGGTTTGATGCGTCGCTCTATGATCTTATTTGAGTAAAAAATGATCTTACAATGTAGGTAATTGAGTTATAAAAAAAAGTGTGATTTTTGTAATTTTTAAGGTAAATGACGCACGTGCTCAAGCAGTTAATCACGTCAGTGTCGCTAAGTCCATAAGGTACCCATCATTAACACGTTTTACGTAGACGCGACTAGTTAAGGTGCGAATAAGTGGTACAGGCAATGCATTTACTGCGTGTACATCCGTTGACTGCCAAGTATCTCATACAATGTTACAGAGAAATTAGTTTATTACCGCATTCACCGTGGAAAGTCAAGCCGTCCAATTTGTCACATCAAAATCTCCTAGAGCAAAATAATATCGATGTATACCCACCAAGTTAATATAATGCGATCGCGCACAGTGTCAGGTCCGTAAATTGCGCAAATCTTTACCACTAAGTCAATCACATTCAGACTTTTGTCGTAAGTATAAAAAAGCAATATTTCATAATAATGGGTTAGTTCAATTGTTTTACTTATAACACGCACACGGCTCGGGTCGGGTTGATATAAATTTTATAAACATAAATCATTTGCTTAAAGAAACAAACGATTACAATAGCAGATAGCAATTACGTTGCAGTAGAGCTCACTAAAGGGTAGTTGTTTTAATTTCACATATATATATATATATATATATATATATATGAAGGTTTACCAGGCTAGGTGCGCTAGACTGAGTGTTTTTACTAAGCGCACTAAATTAATAAGCTGACTTCGCAATTCACTCAGTCTAATCGTCTCGTAGCAACCATTCTGGTGTCTTTATGCCAGAAACCATTGACATAGAATGTCAATGGTACATGTCAATGGACATAGTATGTCAACACTCCATTTGGTAGGCAAGCGTGTTACGGACATTGTGAGCGAACTATTTGTCGATACAAAATTACAGGCTGTTAGTGGCTATGTAGCACAGCGGCGGACAAAAACCCACTGCAACTAACCGCCAAAAAAATATCAGAAAAGTACAAACCCGGTTGAAGCAAAGCGAGCCTCCACAGATTGCTTGTGACTTGGAGGAACAGCTCGGTGCGACGATATTGAGTAATCGTTTTAAAGTAAATCCCTAGAATATACGGTAATTTTGCAATCTGACGGAAATAGAGCAAAAATTGGTTCGGTGCATAAGAGCTGACGCCCCTCTCGCCGATCACACTCGTAGCAACAAGGTTTCAAGCAAGGTTCCTTCCGCCTTCTTTCATGAGAAAATGTTCATGGACAGCATGAAAAACGGTCGGGTATGGTTTCAGCAAGAAACGCAACAACGTACAAACTCTGGTATGGCCAACAAGATGGTGCAACAAGTCAAATACACACACACACTCACAGCCAGCGAGACGATTAAGCTTTTAAGGACGGAGTGAGTCCCGAACGGGTAATTTCGCGTAACAAAAACATTGTCTTGTGTACAGCTTGTAGAAACTAATATGAATAGTATTTTATCCAGATCCTTTTTTTTTTCTTTGGAAATTGCACTCTATCTGTATTATACAAAATAAAATATTTGTAAAATATCTGAAGCATTCTAGTTTCTTTCTTTGTTGTTACCTTAAAGACTTCTAACACTTGTTAGCGAACACCCTATCAATCATATTTATTTCACCCAAATATAGTATGTACAAAATAGCTCATGTTATTATTAAACATAAGTATTTGTTGTCCTGCCGTTCCACCGAGAGCAGAAGTGTAAAGATCTTCGTTGCAGCGCCGAACAATCAACCGCCGCATGGTACTTAGCGCATTGCTGCGAGAACCGACAGAACCGACAAATACACTAAGTAGCGAACACTCTATATACCCTGAAAGCTTTTATTGCTTAAGTGATCGATGTGTATTTGACCATCAAGCTGCGGCTGCATCACAAATCGTTCCAGCGAGCTGTGCTTGCCGCCAAGTATGGCTTATTTTGGACGCCGTTTGGACGCGTCTATATTATGGGTACATTATCTCTCCCTGTTTCGCTCGCCAGTCAGTGCTGTAAATTTTCTTCCTTTGCTTCCTCATTCACGTTGTCTTCTCCCCCTCATCACTCCTAGTTTTCTGCCCTGCGGCTTTGTCCACTTTGCGTTTTTTTTTGTTGCTCAAATTTCGAGTTAAAGTGCTGAAAATCGTTGTGACGTCAAGCAGCCCGGCGGTAAGCCACGCACAGGCGTCTCTCGTCAGGGTCTCGCCTATCGTCTGCACTCGTGCACCGCCGTTCACTGTCCGTTCGGGTTTAGCACGACGAAGGGTGGAACGCGGCAGGCTTTTAATAGGCGGTACTTAAAAATGCATCGTCTAGTTAATGACCTTCCCCGGTTGCAGTAGCCTCCCGGCGTTTACGTGTGGACGCACGCGAAGCGGTCGCGGTGGTAGGCCATCAACAATTGCCGTAAGTAAGCCGACTCAACCGACACAATTATGGCCAGCAGCCCCTTTAAACCCCTCACCCTCACCTGCCCCCCCCCCCCCCCCTCCCCCCCCCGACAAGGCTGCGCGGTAAGCGACCTTAGCGACCTCTATCTAGGGGAGGTAAGCTTTACGGTTCCTGCACCTGAGGACGTTTCGACCACCGCTAGCCGGTGTTGCTGTCATAGTGTCGACAACGACACTCTTCCAAACAATCGTTCCAAATACTTTATCCTGGAACTTTCGGCGTAAACCTTTGTAAAGTTTCGTCATATGGGGGTTGGCCTACTATCGCGCCTTATATGAAATGCCATGCGTGGGATAATCATTTAAAAATGGCATTGGAACCCTGCGGCGAGGGGAAGGCGCACCGAGAAGTTACAGAGGTCAGCTTAGCTAAATGCAGTTAAAACATTATCAGGATATTTGTCTATGCTACGAGTGATGAAATTGGAGCGAGATAAAGCGTCAACTGGTAGATAACGAAACAGAAAGAAACAATAAAGGCGCGTCATTCGTATGCTTACAGTGGGTGCTGACATAGTTTGATATGAATGTCTCAAAACCAATATAAGTTTCAACTTACATTAATAAGAACCTGCAAATAATTCTAAACGACTGTTTTTTTTTCATTCGAATGGCTGTTTCATTAGTATTTCATATATTCCCAATGGCACAAGAATTGTATAATAAATCATACTAAGGTGAGTTCGTTTTGTCAAAAGGCGTGTGTGTCGAAGCTATAGTGCCAATGAGTACATTATGAAAATTTGGTTTTTCATTTTGTTTGTAATTTATTTCTGCGAAGAGCTCTCCCATGCTCTTCAAATGTAGCCTTCCGACCTGAATCAACGTTTATCCTGATATGTGTTTTTGTTTTAACTTGAATGTGCGTTTTATACGTGGTTAAGATCTAAATCATCGACGCATTCCGTTTTTCACTTCTAACTCATTTTGTTCCGAAGCATATCCTAATCATTCGTGGCTCAATAATAGAGTTTTTTTCGACGCACCGAATCTCGTCGTTCGCAATGGTGGCTGCCCACTTTTCACTTCTTTGTGCTGTGCCTACTCAAACTTCCAGATAATGGCAGGCAAGTGAGGAAAGTTTTGACAAGCCAGTAATTAATTAATTATTGCTCTCATCCGGAACTAATTTTCTGCCATTGTTAAGCGTTCATAGCACCTTTGCTGTGTGATGAAAAATGTTCTCAGCCACATGTGGTATTTCAGTTGAGCAAGCTTATTCTTACTGAGGTGTGCCATCTTGTATATATAAATAAACGGTGACCGAATAATTTCACCCTATTTTTCCAATCCACGATGAATGGCGAGAGTATTGCACCTTATAGATAATGATTTTTGGCTGAATTTAGACTGAATCGATGCGAGTGAACTCTGATTCCAACGAGCTAGTGACACTCGCGTCACACAAGACAAGGTTTTGAAAATTAAGTGTCTCGGGCGGCTTATCTCGTATAACGAAGACATTCATTGGTCTTCAAGATCTTCAATTTAACGCCATTAGACTTTTTCTGTGGCGTTTTTTAAGGATGAAATAGATATCCTACTAATATAGGCGAATTAGAAGCCAACACTGTAGCATGCGTAATTGTAAAACAATTGAGCCTAATTTATGTGAAAAAGTGCTTAAAACATGGTGTTTTATGTAGAACTTGTAAGTACCACAAAGATGACCACCTCATTAATACTGTATTTTATTAGGAGTGTATTATTTCATCTGTATTAACATTTTATAAAATATCTGATACTCTTTTTTTGCCTTCATGTTAATAAGATTGCAGATTATTTTCCAAATGCCCTATATATATATATATATATATATATATATATTTATAAAACGTGCTTAGTTATAGGAACTGCAAAATACAATGCTTTAGAACTGCTTATGCATATATATATATATATATATATATATATATATAATTTTTTTTTTTTGATAAATATTAACCGTCAAAATGGATGGTGCACAATACAGGTCGTTGATAAAGCCACGGTACTATGGGACTTGCAAACCAACTACAATCCAGTCGTTCTCTTTGCTCCTGGTTGGAGTTGGGGTTAGTACTATCTTCTTTAGGTTAGTTTATTTGGTCACTTTAGATTGCCGTTAAGGCTGCTCACCGTTGTAAGGTGGTTACTTTGGATTCCGAGGCAAATTCTGCAAACCCGCAAATCTTATCACTATAGACCAGGACTCATGGTCCTTGAGATGCACTCCTACAAGAGCTAGATAGCTCTCGTGCGCCGATGTGGAGCGCCTTAGACCGTTGAGTCTTGTTAATGCATTTAAAATTTTCCGAATATAATGTTCTTACCAAAATCAAACAGCTATCCACCAGGTGCAGAGCTACTCCTGACTTAACCACAGTCATATTTATAAAGAGGTAACTAAACCTATTTTTGTATTCAATTGGTTTTATGAGAATGGTACTATGCTAAAAAAACCGGGCAGTCGGTTGTAACTCTTGTAGCGTAGGAAGGGTCCAAACTTAATTGTAGATGATTGTAAAACTTGTATACTTGAATGTTGATACTCGTTCGATTATAAATTACTAGTTATCTTACCTGTCGAAAGTTCTGCGTTCACGTTAAGAACAACTTTAGTGAGTCGGGTGCGTGCCCCTCTCGTGTTCCTCAGGGATCAAGCCTCACCCTACTTTTATTTCGCAAATTTCCTTTAGAACTTAAAAATGTTATCACTGAATCGATAACTGTTAGGCTTTATGCCGCTGATCTTAAACTGTAGTGACCTTTCAACAGCGCTGACAAAAGACAAATACTGCAGAGTACGAAATGTGCAGTGTTGTATTTAAAATAAGCCTATAACTACATGGTACATGGGAAATCTATCTCTATTTCAAATGGCATTAGGGATCTCCGGGGTTGCCGTGACACCAAAACTGGATTATAGCACTTATATCACAAGAGTCATCTAATAAACTAGGCTTGTCTATTATACTACATTTCGTTCATTCATAAGTAATTATTGCAATTTTTATATAATGCTTTATTATAGTTTTCCTAAATTTACCCTTTGTTGTGAAGTTTGGCGGCCTTATTTAAATAAGCACATTGAAACAATTGAAAGTGTACACAGAAAATTCCCTTGTCGTGTCTCCTTAAGATGTGGCATTGCCCGTAACATTGTGATAAGCTCTATTAGAGAACTGCAGTCCAGAACGGATTATCGCATGTACAATTGTATTTTAAATTCACCAAGCATGCCGACCTGTTTTAGCATTCGTTAAAACATTCTTAGAAGCGAGAACACTATATTGTCAATACAAATTGCCCAGACAAATCGTGTATATAACATGTACTATATTCGTGGCGGATGGTCAGGGCACGAAGGACTTAAAACGCTGACAGAAAAACTAGCCCTTGTAGTCGGGCGGTTCCATAGGAGCCCGGTTTAGAGCATAATATTATCGACTCTGGCTAAAAGACGGCGCCGATGGGCGTGGGTGTTACTGGGTGCCCTTTCAGACTTAAGTTCAGATTCTGTAGGCAGCGCCGTGCCATGAGACCACATGCCACGAGACTACATTCGTAAAACAACTGAACTAAGCGAAATCGTGTGGCGTTGTAAGATCAAATAGTAGTACGTTACTCAATAAAATAGCGCTTAGAGATAGACACATTTATTATCAAAAAGGGAAATTCGGTACGGCCATACTGGCAAGCTCTTCATGTAATTAACGGTCGATAGAACCGGGCCTTGTGAGGACGGCCATTCAGAGCCACGGAGCGCTTGTTTGGATGCTGGTATCGCCATTGTGGATGACAGTGTAAAACTATTTTCGGAAACGTCATTTCGGCGGCCGTGCTCCACAACTGGGGGGTTTCACGTATCTCATCCTAGTGTGTTGAGGTTTGATCTAGCAACGTAGCTAATAGCAAAGCAGCTTTTTTCCGTCTGCGGTGAACGGCGATTATTTTTGGCCATTTGGCCGAACATAAATGAATCGATACGACAAAACTCTAGTCCTAATAAGGTGGCGCCACAGGCCACACAAACGGCAAGAAATTGTGCTTTTCAAGATACAGTGTTCCGGGCACATAATTACGCGTAACGGAGACCGTCATTTGCCTTCAAAATATTGGGATCCAACGCTGTTGGATTGCATTCGTGTAATTGAGCCTAGTTTATTGTATGTGACAAAATGCCAACAAAAATGAGTTTGTAAAATGACCAACAAAAACATCGATCTTGTATTTAATTAGAAATAGTATTATATTTGCAATGAAAAATAGCACTCTATTTTAGATGACTAAACTATAGTTATTCTTCACCAGCTATTTAGCAGATAGACGCACGCGTACAATGGCACCACGCTCCACACATTTCGCAGCGTGGATCGGCTGGAATGGCTTCAGATTTACACCATGACGGTATCCATGCTACATAATTGGGTGCATTATTATGCAATTTTATAGCAAAAACCCTTAGCGTTTATGTGAAGGAACAAGTGTGCTTTCACCGGCACAGCCGTGCCCGACACGGCTAAATGTTTACTTTCATTAGCACGACAGTAGTTCATTAAAAGTAGTTAGCCAAGTGCGTATGCTCATTTTCTATTTTCGGGGCACAAACTGGTTATTTTCGCTGTCAAGTTCTACTTTTATAACTAGAACTAGACCATCTATTTATTTTCTTCGCAAACTGCTCTAAGAAGGAAGGCAAATTTACAACGTCAACACGTAAAGTAGAACTGAACATCATCTTATTGAGGCCGCATTTGCCCATTCGCTTTTGCCCCGCCTCTAAGAGAAATCACCGTCGTTATTTTTTCAAAATTACGAAAACCTACTTGATTTTAGACTTACATACCTATGGAGTTTGCATGTGCTCATTTCAATACAGTAAGCGCACTTAGCACAGTACATTTCTCTCTTTCATTCTATTGCAACACATGCTAAGCTATACCTGCGACGAATATTAATTTATCTAACATTATTTAGAGCGTCCTATTTATAATCTAACAACTGAGAGCTGATCCTATCAAACAGTTAGTCACTTTGCTGCTGCTGTGTCCAGAATCGAAAACACTACTAAAGCGCTCAGCAGTTGGCCTTCTGTCCAGCGTTCTTGGGCTTCAGCTGTCAACCAGTAGCACCAAATTCATTCACACGTTCAGCTCGTTCATATCTAACGAAGAACGAGCAGCAGAACAACGAAGTTTCTAGCTCCGCCGGTGAAAGCTGGAGAAACAGCGCTTGATGAGTTTGTTGTCGTTGCCTCATCTCTTCCAAGGAGCCAGGTATGCTACGTTACCGTTGCAAGACTTCCGAGACCCATCAAAGAGCTGCAGGCAGATGATAACAAGGCAGCAGCAGAAGCAGAAGAAGACGAAGAAAAAGAAGAAGAACAAGAAGAGGGAAAAAAAACGAAAAAGGAGAATGCTTGATACTACACGTCTATACACCTGTAGAGACATAGAGTCATACATAGATGATTTTCAGAGGAAAGGAGGTTGTATGTACCGGTATGGCTCTATCAGCTTTCGGATTAGTCTCAGCAAGAGTTAGCAGCGTTCGAGGTGGGGCTTTCCTCTGCACTTCCCCACCTATGCAGGAGGCGGCACCTGCAAGACGGCGGGGGGCAGAAGGCCAACACACCTTTTTAGACGCGCCGCGACTCAGGAGCCACAGCGTCAAGAACAGCAGCAGCAGCAGCAGGCGAAGCAGCGGTTACGGTTGTTGTAGCGACCGCCGCAGAACAGAAGTCGGGGGGGGGGAGGGGCGTTAGGACGGCACCGACGCCAACAGCAGACAGGCTGAGAGACCGTCGTCACGTTCGAGACCACGGTCATGACTGCCTGAGCAGTTGTGGTAGCGGCGGACCGGCGGACACGTTAAGTACGTCACGTCCTGAATGTGTGCTGCTGCTGCGTGCGTGCGCGCCTGAGTGACTCAGCCTAGGCAATCTCTAGGCGCCGCCATGCGAGCAGGTACATAGGCTGCTGGTAGATGCTGATGACGGGCGGCGGGAGCGGGGGGTGAGTGGTCTTCCCGCCACTTGGCACCAGCGACGTATTCTACCGCCCACGGAAAGCACACTGCCAGTAAATACATCTAAGGTTCCTGTTGTTGTTAAGGATAGTGTAGCCATTGCTGCTGATGTTGTTGTGGTTACTGTACTGGCACAATTGTTGTTGGTGGTGGTGGTGTTGGTGTTGTTGTTGTTGATGGTGTTGTTGTTGCTGTACTTGTTGCTGGTGTTGTTGTTGTTAACGATAGTGTAGCCATTGCTGCTGCTGTTGTTGCGGTCACTGAACTGGCGCAATTGTTGTTGTTGTTGTTATTGTTGTTGCGGTCACTGTACTGGCGCAATTGTTGTTGTTGTTGCTGTTGTTGTTGCTGGTGCTGTTGTTGTTGTCAATATTGTCGCTACGGTTTGCTACTGTTGATTTATTTGGTGGCCGGTCTTTGCGGTCAGTGGTCGTTGGCCGTTAGCCGTGACCGCTGGCAAACGAGCGGACAAGCAGGTCGTCCCCGGGCAGGCGGTGCATGCATTTGAAAATGATGAAGTCTCACAGTTGCTTCGGGAACAGCGGAGCTGTGGACCTCATTGACACACACACACACACACACTCAGATGCACAAACAGGCCTGGCTATCTACCTGGATATCTACATAGATGCTACGTAGTCTTGCATAGATAGTTGCTGATTGGGCTGCCAAGTCTACTGCTGCTGCTCCGCCGCCGCCTGATGATAGCGATGACTCCGTCGGCACATAAGGACTTGCTGTCCCCACCTAACCGTCATTGCCGCCTTGCAAAGCAACACTCGCGCCGCTTGGCCTCATCGTTGCTCTTGTCGTTGCCATTGTTGCTGTTATGATCGTCCGTCGTCGAACGCTTTTAGCGTCGTTTTTTTATTGTTGTCGTTGTTGTTATTGTTTTTGTTGTTGTTATTGTTGTCGTCGTCGTCGTCGTTGTGGACGGCCCATCCATTTACACCCAATGTTCTACTATACACAGTGCCACGCAAGATGCCGGCACGTAAAACGCTTTGCCTGTTTGATATATATATATATATATATATACATATACGCAAATGGGTATCAACACACATTATATATATATATATATATATATATATAATTTAGTCTCAACTGGACTACAGACGTGTTATATGAGCAAGCCGTGATAAAAAAGATAGTCCAAGCCTGCCGCTTTTGCACCAAAAGTAACTACCATTCCTCGACACCTCTGATAAGCACTGCGTTTCAAACAATTCACCTGCAATATTAACATTTTCTCGAGTACGGACATTTATATTGCGAACTTTCAAACATTTAATGTAGTGGGTGGCAATTCGAGTATCATTGCGTGCGATAATTCAAACGCCACTTCGTGCAGATTCGAACCGCAGCTCTACTCGCACCTGCTTATGTCGGATCTGGTGGCGTACTGCATTCGCGTGCGCCTCGTGTCTGGAGGGAACACATAGGTGCACGGGTTCGAGCCCCACCCGTGCACATTTGTGTTTATGGGGTCCGTCTCATGGAGCGATGCGAAAAACAATCTTGTGGACGCTAAACGTTGGTTGAAGGTCTGCTCGAAAAAGTGAACGTTCGCACCTGCTTAGATAATCGATAGGCGATCCTTCAATCAAAACAAGATAACGCCGCCGTTACCCGTAGCAACGCATGAGGAAGCAACACCCCCAGATTAAGCTATGAACACTCCAAACGTGGCCAGGGCTACCTCTCTTACGAGGAAAACTAGTCACAGCCTTGAGGCCGACTAGAAAACTAGTACGCCTATGCTCGTCCTAAACGAGAGGAGCCTCTACGGTCTAACTATGTGGACGAGAAGGACCTACTGCTTCTACTGATGGCAGCGCCTGACGTAGAAAAACTACTCGTGGTCGAACATAGCAGGTGAGCCTACCTGCTCTGCAAACCCCCAACGACAGCTCTTTCCGTCTAGACCTTTTGCTAGCAACCATTTCCGTTTAATCAAGATATTTCCTACAAGATAGTCCTCCACCTTAGTCGAATAAGGCATATACTTTTCTTTGATTACCATTTCTGACCTCACGATCTCAGTTTATGTTTCTCCGAACTGTACCTTACAAATTTACGAGGATCTCCTAGAGGAACTAGACCTCAGCATGAGCACCTGCGGTCACCAAAGGCAATTGTAAAAGAAAGCTTCAGTGCGGCTGACACTCTTTAGGGAAGCAGGTCCTCGTAAATGAAAGCAGGGATCCTTTTAGAATACTATCGAGCTGGCTTAGCGGCAAAGCCACTGCCTTGCATTCGGAAGGTCGTGGGTTCAAGACCTGGAACGGCCACCCTTAAATTGGTTTTGTATTGTTTCCAATTTAGACAATATGAATGCCGGAGTAACCCAACTATCGATCATGACAAAAAAAACGGGGAGCGTAGATGTCTCAATAAAAAGAGTTGGTGCATTACCGTTCAACCTCCCTATAATATTATTATTACTTGCCAGCAAACATTTCGACACTTCCAAGCGGCATTGGCTTTACACACCGCGAGAGAGGAAAGCTGTCTCAGATATTCTCCCTCGCGCTGGTCCCTCATCGTCGCTTTCATTTTTACTGGCCAAATCCCGAAAAAAATTTGCTGTCCCACTGCTGATGGATGTTTCCATAGCTACCGGTAAGATAAGAAGACTGTTTTCGAGATTTGCGTATATACGTCTCTTTTCCTCTTCGGCGTATTCTGCTATCTAACCTGTGCTAACAGATCTGTGGTTGAAATACGAGGGAGCTAGGATGCAGGGCACTGCAGCATCCCAGGTTTCGCATTTGCCGTAAGACCAAAATGTTATGGCCACACCATCAGGTCTCTTGTCGTTGTCCCGTCCGAGGCCCCGTAATGTCAATTTTGCCACCCTGCTTTCCTAAGGGCCCTTTTTAATAATTTTATTGAACTCTGCGTGTCGTGAAATTCTTCCAAAATTTCTTGGACAGCTTAATGAGTGTAGACCGTAGGTATCGACTTCATTTCCGCATGCTGCGCAAGGAAAGAGGTTGCGAGCCTCTATCCTGATGACGGCAGTCATGCGAAAAGTAGTTAGGTCCTGCATGGTCCTTAACTGTGGAGATGGCAGGGCTTTAAGCCAACCTCTTCTGAAAATACCTCTCCGCCTATTCACGACCGCCTACTCACGACGCGTACACAAAAGAGTGTTGGATATGTAACTTTTGCTAGCGTTCGGCTACGATCTTCTTCTAGCTTGCGCTGATATAGGTGAGCTTCCAAAGGATCCAATTTTATTCCGCTTTTTCATTCAGCTTCCATCTTATTTGTGTGAATTAGCTGTTGCACGTCGTGGCCTGCCAACTTTGATAGATAAACTTGTCCTCTTCTAGATTTAGCCGTTCAGCTTGATGTTTAGCATCTCGCTCATGATCTCTCTGGTGGAAGTATCACATACCTCGAATTTATTTGGGCAGAAGTCTGTTGGTGCACTACAAAGTATGTAGTTTAAGCGGGACGCTCCCAGGCTTTATCTCCATAAACACATTGTGAATGCATTTCCTTGAGCAAAGGTGTTACGCCTTCTATGAAGGCCTTTTGGTCGCTTAGTTCGTGAGAGATTATGTGCCTGCCTTATGTGGCCCTTAGCAGATCCATATCACCCATGCCAAGTTTTTTGCTGGAAGTAAAATCTCTAAAATCGCATGCGCTCTGTCTTCTTGGGATTCGCCGAAAGCAGTTTTTCGCATATACCTGTATTGAGAGATAGGCCACCTTGTTGCTGATGTTCTTTAATTTGGCGTATGTCCGATGCTACAATATCTGTCAATCCTTCAAGTGTTTCGTCGTCTAGGTATTAAACGTTGAACAGGCTTTGCATTTGCGCAACCAGGCCTGATATGCAAAAGCTAATGAGCGCGGGTCCTAACAGGTCTCCCCGTTGGACTCCATTTTTGGAAGTAATAGGCGTCTTCGTGCCCCAACAGTGAGGGTTCTTTGTAACTCTGCCAGACCAGTGGCAGTAGGTCCGGAAGATGCTGTTCTATTTTCAGCAGAAGTAAATCTTTTCGGATTATATTGAATCCAAAGCAAAAATCTAGCTTAACTATTACGCGCGTAGGTCGTTCTACTTCAGCGTAAGCTCGGGCGCCGTAAACTGCCGCTTTCGCTTGAATGCGCTTTTATCGCTGCTAGTATTGCTTCTTTACTTTTGGCCAAAGCTGTCTGTGCTGTCAGTTTCCTAAATGTCAGTCCGCATGCAGCGGGGCATATAGAATCTGTTTTTTTTCGTAGAGCATGATGTTTGTTCCGTAAAAGAGTGAGAGGCAGAGCCGTGGTAGTGTACAAATTGAGTGCGTTCTCCATAAAAACTCTAAGCTCTTCCAACAGTTTTGTTGAAGATCGTACTGGCTAGACTTGCTATGTTACATCGGATTAGCTGAAATAACGTTGAGTCAACAGTTTTATGTCTCGAAAGGGCAAATATTAGTGTTGCTATCGACAAGAGCATTTACCTTAGATGCAACGTCTTTCTTTCGGTTGAAGTGATCGAGCGATCTTGCAAACGCTGCTGCGCATGGTTCCCTGACGTCTCTGGGCCTTACTCGCATCAATTAAAGGCGCTTGCGCGTTTGGGCCAGAAGCTGTAGGAAGGCATTGCTGTTCAGGGCAGGGCTGAATGACTAGTCACGTGGGCGATTTGTCGGATCCTGGTTCGTCTCTCGGTCTGTTCTCTTATGGGTACATGCGAAAGAATTTGGACTATGGATTCGTGTCGTGTGTGCTCGTGTATGGAAAGGTTGCGTCGACATGCGAATTTGCTGCACTTCCAGCCTGTCTACGCTTTCGGAATTGCGTAAAGGTTGACTGGTCATTTTGATGATGGATTAGTCGTTGGCTCAGTTTCTGCAAAAGAAGCAAGGGCGTTTGCGTCTAAGCCATAAAACACAGAGATCAGCTTTAACGCTTTTTCTAGTTCAGACTCTAGAAAACTAAGTAGGTTATCGACTACTGGATTCTTATTTAGCCAATCGAAAATGAGAGGCCTAGATATCCCAAGTGTCTCTAAAAAGTCGTTGATTAGTTCTGGCGTTTGTTGTTGTGTAGCACCATTAAAAGATTGGCGCCTGGGTTCACCTCCGCGCACCTGTTTTGCTTTGTTGTCGGCCGTATTAGGTTCATGGACGTGGGGAGATGACACACAATCGTCTTCCCATCTTTGCCGACAATATGCTTGCTGAGAGTTCTTAGTACTTTAGCGTACGATTTATGTCCATCAGAGAATTGCATCAGAATGCACTCCTATCCGTAAGCAAAACTACTGTTACTCCGCATACGCTTATAGGTGCCCTATCCACTGTCTCATCCTCTGGCTGCGCAATCCGAATCGCAAGTTTACTCTGTGTTTTAAAACGAGCATGCGCGCCAGGTATAGTTACTCCTATTTTAGTGTAAAGCTCCAGTAGGCTCAGCCTTTTTAGATCTTCTGAATCATTTGGACACTTAAAAGAGATTCTCGGTCGCCCTTCATTGCCCTTATCGCCGACAGTCAGGCGACTATTACTTTTTGTACTAACAGGAGCTCCTGTTGTCGCCTCCCTGAGTACTTTCCTCATAGCAGATCTTACCGCCTCCTTTTCCATCGTTGTAGCGATAGTCGGCCAAGCTCTGCTATCGTCTGGAGGTGGCTCGCACTCAGTAGTTGCCTTTTCCGGGAGATAGTCGTGTGATGTGCCCGTGCACATCTTCTTCACATCTTTTTCCTCACCACTTCCGTGGTCGACGTGATTCGCCACACTTTCCATCAGCATTGCAAAGATGTCTGCACTCCGTTCGCCTTGTATTGCCTCAAAGACAGCCTTCGCTGGTCTTCTTGTAGGTGTGTGACGCTTAACTGTGCGCCTGTGTTCTATTACACCTGTGTGTGTTGAGGAGCGTAAACTGCTTAGATAACAAGACTCTTGAGAGTACGGTTTCCGCGTGTCAGTTGACACTAAATGTCTTTCCGCACTCACTGGATGAGCTGGGTACTGGGTGTGATGTTTCTTCAGGTCGACCACTATAGGTCGAGTAGAATCGTTAGCGCCCTGCAACAAGTTCTGGACGAGGAACAAAGTCACCGCGAGGTTACTACACTGGGATCAAGCTTATATAATGTTCCGTTTTATAACCAAAAAGTCACAATTTAACAGGGCTCTAGACGCGTGCACCTCGGTCGGTACGAAGCAGCCCTTTAGCAGCAAGCAACCCTTGTTTAAAATATTATTATTATTGCTGATCATACAATTGTGAGGTCTGAGCAAGTATTAATATATAATTAAATATCTCAGTAGCAGCCACTTCCTCTCAAAACACTGACCTGATTATTATTATTATTTTTTTATTTTATTTTTTAATTATTATTTATTACATGTTAAATAATGTTACAATTGTGAGGTTATTATTATTATTATTATTATTATTATTATTATTATTATATTATTATTATTATTATTATTATTATTATTATTCCTTAGAACAATACAATTGTGAGGTGTATCCTCATTCTTTCATGGTTTCCCTCTAGCTATTCTCAGCCCATCGCACCTAATATAGACGCGGTATTTCCCCTGCTAACTGCCAATGAAGACAGCTGCCTCAAAAACTCGCCTTCGCATGCATTCTCAATGTTTGCTTGTATTCGATCCCTTAAATATATGTCCTTGTAATTCTGCTGACAGGGCCCACTGTCTGCATTGCAATCGGCACAAAATTATATCTTGGCTCGAACTTTGCGTACTTACGCCACTTTTCTTTTTCTGCGTGCTCGGCAACCCATCCCGCTTCGGTGACGCTATTATTATTATTATTATTATTATTATTATTATTATTATTATTTAAATGTTACAAATGTGAGATGTAAACGTGTACTCCTTGTCTTCTCCTAGCTACTAAATATTATTCCATAGAGCCGACAATACAGCTGGCGTTTCCTCGGCACACTGCAAACGACAGCAGTTGCCGTAGAAACTCGCCTTCGCGCCGATTCCCTGTGAGATCTGTAATCCGTTGGCCCAGCTCACTAATGAATCTCTTGGTTCCCTTGCTTACCGGAACCCATTGTTTCCATAGATATTGGCACTACGATGTAACTTGTCTTCAGTTCTTGGTACTTGCGTTTTTTTTCCATTATCTGCGCGCTCGGCAACCCATCCCGCTTCTAGTGAACTGTGGCGTATATAGGAGGGAGCCACTGTACAGGACACTGTAGCATCCCATACTAAGCATCTGCCGTTAGCCCATAACGGAATTGTTACACCGTCAGGTCTTTTGTCGTCATGAAGTCCTAATCTGGGCTCGAGCGTGCTTGGTATACCAGCCCTGCGTAAGGCTCTTCTTATATTTGCATTGATTTCATCGTGTCTAGAAACTCTACCATGGCTTTTGATGCAGCTAAGAGGGTGAAGCCCATCCTCAGTTACTGTGGTACCACATGCGCGGCAACTGTAGGTGTTGTCCAGCATGGTACCCAGCTGCGGGGAAGGGAGACACCTTAGGAAGCCTCCAGTAAATGTGTCCCGTGCTGCCAGAAAGACAGTTATTTCTACTGGAGCTTGGAGGCTGTCTAACAGCTCTCTAGCTATAGCGCTGCATCTGTAGGAGTCCAATGTATGCTGTGTGGGACGTTCTTGCCAGGTCCAATTTTTTTTCTAGCTGTTAGCTCTGCAGAGTCTTTGGCTCTTGTGATTCCTTGGCGGATGTCTGGTTCGACCAACGTATTTGCGAGTTTACCAAATTCCAATAGAAACGCAGCATAGCACATGGGAGCCAGCTCCGCCGCTGATCTAATACCAAGTCCTCCTTCGGCAATTGGAAGGGTTGCCCTTTTCCAAGTGTCATCAAGCAGGTCGACGTTTAATACCTCACCTAAAATGCTTCTTGCGGTATCGTCGTAAGCTTGAAGATCTTCGTGACATTCAATAGCTGGTGAAGTGTGCAGAGTATAGTTAAGTTTTGGCGAGCCCAAGCTGTATCACCAGATGCACAGAGCTGCTTGCGAATGCATCGCCGTTAAGCGAGAGCGAATTTGCTTCAGTCCAGTGCACTTGTCTTTAAGGGTCTTTGAAATCGATCGTAAGCTTATTGGGGCTTCCAGAAGCTCCAGCTCGTCTAAGTCGACGCGCCTAGATTCTGGCAAGACATTCGAAACCGCCCTAAAAAATGCATCCTGTTCTTGGGCATTACCTCCCAATATAATGACTTCACACTTAGAGGCATTGAGGCTAAGACCTCCCTTTCCTGCAAAATTCAGCACGTTGATAATATCACACGCAACCAGATCAAGTGGATCTTCAATCGTTGCGTCATCTAGGTACCAAACATTAAAAGGGCTCTTCATGCGTGCATTATTTTTATTATTATTATTACGCCATTTCATGCCTATTAGCCAGTTATACAATCATGAAGTTGCATAAATTTAAGAATCTCGTTCCTTGATTGTACTCTCACCTATTTTAAGTGGCATTCTGCCGTCACCCTGGTTCGAATAAGTGAGTGGCGCAGGGTCGGAAAAAGGTTGATGCTAATTGAATTTCCAACGTGGCTCTAGTACGTTTTAAAGGCTTGGAAAACTGACGCAAAATAGCAAGATGGCGGCGCCCAGCAGTGCGTTGTGTTTTGTATGTAGCTCCGTGATAAAGAGCTCGTGTGAGTGGACCCAGTGTCCTACCTGTCTTATGGGTGTAGTCCATGTGAAGTGCTCATCACCGCGCACCGATGTAGGGGCAAACCAGCCCGCTCGGTGTCCTAGATGTCCGGGACTGGAGGGCACCCGCTCAAACGACGCCCTGCTTGCGATCCTGCAGCGGATTAGTCGCCTTGCGGCGGCAAATACAATCCGAGTGTCGGACCTTGAACAAGTTGTCTCCCAGCTTCGTCCCCGTCCCACCGGGAACAACGAGAGTGGAGAACGAGGCGAAAAAGCAAGTGGCACAAAACAAAGTGGCACAAGGCACCGGCGGCGGCTCAAATATTCCCGCCAAGCTCATAATTGGTTCGAATGTCTCATATGGGGCCACCGTCACTCGTACTGTTGGTAAACAAAACCAACAGCAACAACAGTGCCTGAGACAGCAGAGACATCGAGAACAGAAACCGCAGCAGCAGTCGAAGCAGACGCCTCTCACAGACGTCGCCAAGAGTGTTGTTGATCTTGGTCAACAGCGCCAACAACGGCGAGAAGAGAGAGCGGTATAGCGGCAGCAACAACAGCGGGAGAAACTGGAGAAGAAAGAGAAGCCGGCGCCGGCAGTATACAGTGACGTCACGAGTCCGCTGCAGCCGCGCGACCAGACTGTAGAGACAATGGACTGTACAGAGACAGCCAAGGAAGATCAGCTGGACAACGAAGGCTTCCAGCTGGTGGAGAGACGAAACAAAAAGAAGAGGAAGCTCGCGAGTGAGAGTGGCGGATCGGCCAGCAACGGCCCGGAGAAGCAGGATGGACCCCTGGGGCCGAGCCAGGGCGATCTCTCCCAAATTCACAAGCGAACAACAGTAGAAAAACGCGAAACTAGCGCGATAAGAAAGCACCGTCCTCTTCGAGCAGGAAGTGCAGTCGTAGACTTAGGTGAGCTAACACTGTGTGAAAACCGTGGGCTGCCTATGAAGGCTCTCCGTTTGGAGGGCTTCAGCCGAAAAGCGTCGGCAGAACAGCCTGCGTGGTTGGCTAACCGGGAGACATATTGTAGTGCGTGCTAGTTGGAAACTCAAAGTTTCCCGGCCGGACTCCGTCTTCTGCGTGGCCTTTGGTGATGATGATTTTAGTAAAGTTTCGAGTAGCGCCTTCTGACCGAAAGGGGTGAGTTTCCGGCGCTGGCTGGGGGCTCTGTCGGTCCAGACTAGAGTATGCAAAGAGTTTACTGATGGGCATGGTTTAACAGCTAGACAGCAATGACGCCTTCTGCCAAGGCAGCTGCATGCTGCTCGCAGCTGCAAATTATTGCTTTGGAATTGCGAAGGTTTATCTGGGGCTTTACAGCTAGCACCAGAGCGTTTGTTTGATGATGTGGACATTGTACCCTTGACGGAGACTTTCATAGCGGAAGGAAGTGCATTTCGATGAGATGCGAGGTTTCCATCTGCTAGCAAGTCTTCCAGACGGATGGCGGGGAAGACCAGTAGGTGGACTTTCAATCTATTTACGAGCAGGGTCACCCCGAATGCAATGTGTGTGTCGAGGTGAGCGTTGTATGACACTCACCTCAGGTAGTTTCAACCTCGTATTGTTCTACCTGCCACCTTACGATGATGTTGACGTTGCCGATGCGATCAGTGCTGGTCTAGCGGGACTGAACCTCCAGCTACCCACTCCGGTCGGCGGCGACTTCAACTGTCGTATTGATAGTGGCGCCACCGACAGGAAAGGCGATGTGCTTCTTAAGCTTCTAGAAAACAGAGGCCTGCATTGCGCAAATGAGCATGATAAATTCACGTATGTTTGCCAAAGTGGAAGAAGCACTATCGACCTCCTGTTTCACAATCTTCAACATCCGACGGAATTTCAAGGATGCGAGATACTTGATATTCCAGCACGGAAGCACCTGCCGGTGCTGGCGTCTCTGTGTGTGCCAGGCCAGGGACGCGCCCCACGTCGGCAGCCGATAACGTACTGGTCTAGGCAACTAGATTTGCGTGTATTGACGCGCGAGTTAGAGCTGCTGAGATCAACTTCTGACATTGAACAAAGCAACCACGCTTTGGAGGCCACTGTCAAGGCGGCTGTAGTCAAGAAGAAGTGCAAACAAAGACGGGCGCGGCCCTGGTTTACACAGGCCTGCTACTTAAAACGTCGGGAAGTCTTGGGGCTCCTGCGCCGAGCACGGGCTCTACACCCCGACCCCTAGGATAGTTGCTGATCGTAGGGCGCTCTATGGCCGACATAGAGCAACCTACAAGAAACTGCTTGTGGAGAGTAAGCGCCGGTATGATGAGGAGGAGGAGTTTCGTTTGCTTGAGAGAGCAGAGCGCGAACCCATGTCTACATTGTTCGCCGGCAAAACAGAAGCATGCACAGCATGACAAAGGAGCAGTTGCGGCAGCACTTCACTGCCCTTCTGCTCGATGCAAACGCCCCCGCGCCTAACCCAGTTATTGAGCAACCGCTCACTCTGGAGCAGCACGACATGAATTAGCCGTTTACGGTGGAGGAAGTTGTGCAGATCTTGCGCGGGTTACCCAAGAAAAAGAGTAGTGGTCCTGATGGGATCTATTACGAACATTGGGCTAAGTCGTCCGATGTTTTAGCGGAGGAGCTGTGTAAGCTGTTTAATCAGATACTCAGCGGGGGACACATACCCCAGGTTTGGCACGAGGCCAGGCTTACTCTGCTATTCAAGGGCAAAAACGGTGATAACGTGGACGATCCAAATCTCTATCGGGATATCGCGTCGGAACGCACTCTCAAGAAAATCTTTGTCAAGTTGATTATCTCGAGAGCGCTTCCAACTGTGGAGAAGGCCCTACCTCCGGAGCAATTCGGATTCAGGAAAGGTCGAGGTACACAGGACGCGATCCACGTACTTCAGTCGGAAGTTGAACGGGTGTTGGCTGTGCCCGGGGGTCACTTGTACGTCGTCTTTATCGATTATGTCAAGGCCTTCGACAAAGCTCCCCGTCACCTATTAGTCGATTCATTTCGACATGCTGGAGTGGGTGGTTCTTTCCTACGAGTGCTCTCCAGCTTATTGCTGAAGACCGCCTTGAAGTAAACGTAAGGGGCGAAGACACCTTGCAGCTCTGTCAAAACGTAGGGACCCCCCCAAGGGGACCCTCTCAGTTGCCTGGCATTCTCCTTGCTCATCGCAGATCTAGCTCGCCATGTGCAGGAGGAGTTTAGAAACGCCATCGTCGTCATGTATGCGGATGACATAGTAGTGGCCCACCGGGACCGCGGTGCCATTCTTCGAATTGTCGGCGACGTCGAAAGTTACCTTCACCGTAAGGGCCTGCAAATAAATGCGCGGAAGACGAAAGCCATGAAGTTTCGCCGTGGGGGTCGATTGGCCGCAGCAGACGTAATACCCTGTTGTGGCCAACTGCTGGAGTTTGCCAACTCTTTCCCGTAATTGGGTCTGAGGCTACACTATACGGGAACGACCTTTACCCAGCACATCGGCGACAGATGTCGAGCGGCTATTTTCTCTAGTCACACAGAGGTGAGAGACCCTCGACGACTGTCTTTGAGTGCGGCCGTGCGTCTTTATGAGCTTAATATTGTGCCAACGTTGAGCTACAGCCTTGGCAGGGTGTGGGGGCCATCTTTCAGCGGCAAATTTTTCGCAGCTAGAAAGATGCTTCACAATATATATGAAGCAGGGTCTTTGCTTACCCCGGACGGCAAAAAGCCGCTTCGTGTACCTGCTAGCGAGTTGCGGGCCGGCAGTGGAAACAATCAGAGTCAGGCTTAGGTCACCTACTACTGGACCACTTCAGCAATTTTTGTTGGAGTGGCAGGGAAAAGTGACCGAGGCCTCGGCAGAGGTAGCGCAATTAGATGTGTACCTCGCCAGGGAGCTTTGGGATGGAATGGCATGCACTAGCCGGCACGTGTACACAAGATACATTGTGCATGGCTATCATCACTTGGTATGTTCGACCCAAGGATTTCACCAAGTTGGCGGTTCTGCTCGCAGATATGCGCTAAATACCACGCAGCGAGTTGCCAGAAGCCTCGGCGGTCTTTGCACTTTTTCGCCCGGTGGGGCGGGTCGCTGAAGTGTTTAAATTGGATAAAATGAATGAATTGTATTGAAATTATGTACCATCTTGAAATGCAATGCTATTGCGAAATAAACTATATATGTATATATAAAACTTACGCAATATCGCCCGTAGTTTTAACGGACGGGAACCCGTTTCCTATTTGCGAAAGGCGGGTAGGTTTACTTTTCAGGAATAGGCTATAGTTTTAAGCAGTAGTGTATAGCCTCGTCTTATCCCATCCATTCGTATTGAACTATACCTTTGATCTTCCACCCACAAGGCAGCAGATCCGTTTATTGGCGGTTCTCTTGCTGCAGCTGAGCTTACGCAAAGCCTAACGCGTCAAACCAGTAGCATTTTCCGCTTATGCTCTCGTCTAGGATACACAGATCCCCAAACGATTTAAATATGAATCCTCGTTAAAGCGGATTAAAAGCAGAGTACTCACGCGTTTGCGCTTAACCTTGCTGGTTTCCCGCTAGTTGACTGCTTGTACAGGGCTCTTAACTAGGATACAGACAAATGTGCGTACACATTTGTACGATAGCAACAATCAAAGTTAATAATCATTTATTAAAACAAAAAGGCCGTGCTTGTTGACTTCGAGCCTGCATTTTAAATAGTGTTGCGAAAACCTAGTCTAAATAAGTTGCAATACGCTAAGGATACTCAATCTTTAAATCAGTCTTATTCCGAAATTAACAGCAATATTAGATGATGATGTACTCGAGCGCGTCCCAATCGGGCAAATTACTGGGGTTGCTCAAAGGAATAAGAAGACATTAACCCACTACTCTTCTCAGTTTTGATTTCCGATAAGAAAAGCTGATTTTACTTTCAACAGTCGCTACTCTGCGAATCATGGTCAATGTAGAGTAAACAAAGACAATTAAATTTCGATAAGGTGAGTAAATTGAAACGGAAGACTAATAATAAGCTAATCCCGGCAGATGCAAGAGCCCATTAAGCAATTTTCAATAACTGCGACAGCTTTAATAGTTAGTATTACGATGGACATTAATGAAAACTAATATTTCCATTTAGTATTATTATTAGTAACTACCCACATTGCAACGTGAATATTCGATTAAAACAATATTGAAAATAAAAAATTAAGTCACCCTTAACATAAAAAAGCATATTTCCCAATCGAGTTTGGCAACCGGCCGTTATCGAGACAAGCGTGAGCTTCACGTTTCATGTCCGATAGCGGATCCGAAAAGGGCTCCTTACATTCCACATTATCCCCAACCACCACAAACTATGCGCCTCAGCTTAGATTTTAAGTATGGAACTACGGCTAGCTATGGCATACGTACGACTAATATGACTAAGGCGCCAACCTTACTGAGCTAGACCAAACAAGATGGCTTAGTGGCAAAATCTTTGCCTTGCATTCGGGAGGCCTGAGTTCAAGACCCAGGCCGGCCATTCTAAAATTGGTTTTCCTGGTTCCTAATTTAGACAAGGTGAATGCTGGGGTGGAGTAAAAATCTGCCATGACATGACAAAGCCGTACACGGGCATTAACCTTACGGAACAAAATAAAACCGCTTTAAGGCGGCCTATTCAGGTGCGCCCTGAGCGTCTACAAGACCAGTTAGAATCGCGCCTTATTTCCTTCCTGTGACAACTCACCGGGCTCATACCGACGGCCTTTACAGGACTTGTTGTACAGAATAAAAATGTCCGGTTCCAAGAGTTTCATACCATCCATACATACTTCTTAGAGATACGTTTTGATCCCTAATGGTCGATCAAACACTCTTAATCCACGCGCTTAATCCTAGCTGGAAGTTGTACAAAAACTTGGTAGGGCTGTTGTGCCACCGACATGTCCTTATTCGGCAACCTCTCATTTGTCCACGGGAAAATCGACTCGAAATGTTTTTCTATATAAAAACGTATAGGATCCTACTTAGCTGACGTGGAAGCTCTCTCCAACCCTTGCACGGTCAGCGCCGAAAATTTTGGGAGCACAACTTTTCCCCAAAAATAAAAACCCTTCAGACATTCGTTTACCTTATAAGTTGAAAAAATCATTTTGAAATGTCTGTAATAATAGTTGGCCGACCTTACGCTCTAAAAAGTTGTGTCAGAATACACCCAAAATGGCACGACAACGCCTGAAGAGCACCGGCGATTTACATCAATGATCTAGCAAGATGCAGATTGTGGCTTACTGGTAAGGAGAAATCGCTAAAGGAGACCTAACTGTGAATCCCAAGAGGAGGAACCTTCCATCTAACTATGCATGGTGCAGCAGAGACGATCAATAGCAAGACTCGGTAAGCTGCTAGGAAAACGTTGGGCTTCGTAAACAAAAATACTGTAATATGGCTTATATTGCCGTACTAAATGTCATTATACCTACTAAGCCAACGCAGCAGGTATCTCGACCAGTACCCCTGATTGACTAGGTACGGAGTGTTAACCAGTCGGTCCGGAGTCGGTGGCAATCACCTATCCGTGCTAGAAATAAGCCTCGTGACAGCCCTCGAGTGAACCTCGACAATATGACAATATATATATATATATATATATATATGTGTATATATCGTATTCCTTGCCTCCCATGATTAAGGAAACGTTACTATAGGGAAACTGCACATCTCAATAACGTTCTATTTGCCAGGAAGGTGCCGGCAGCACGCATAATTCGCTGGGAAGAGAGTTATAGTTGCTCCCGTACATATCCAAACGTGCTAAACGCTGATATAACGTGCATTTGTTGGCGTAACACCGACACGATTGATACTTAGCAGGAAGTCTTTAGAGGCTAGGATTAATATTGATAATATTTACTCTCTTTATACTTAACATCAATACTTATACTGTTCAGCTGCTCTCGACATGCCGGTATTCGAGAGAGGCAGTGCAGTGATTCCTTCGTAAGGCCTAGGCAGGCAGACACATGATACTTCGTACACGCTTGAGAGCACAGTCGACAGATGCATTCTGCGTACTCCTCGTAGAAGTTCGCACTCGAACAAATCGGGTAATGATAGCCATGAACTATCCTTCCAACTCTATTCCATTGCATCTGGTGTAGACGTGGCGATTGTCACATGCAAGACCAGGCCAAGATCCGAGACCCTCCTAACCCGCATCGATAAGCAAAGAACTCGTTTCATGTACATTGTGAAACATCTTGCGGTGTTTTGTCAAAGGCTTTGACGCACTCTATAAAGACTGCGTACAAATGACCTCTGAATTTTGTCACAGTCTTCTGACTGAGGCATATGGAATGCATCACGCGTTCCACGATCTCTCCGGAACTCGAATTGCTCCGACAGAAGAGTCTGCTTGGCGACGTACTCGATTCGTTTTATAACCAAGTTGCAAATTAGATTACATCTAATCACCAGATTTGCCGTCCACGGCTTCCATCTGAAGATCTGTGCGCGCGAGAAGTTTCATGAAATCTCGGCGGAGTGTATGTGTAAACTTTGTGGCTGCCCGTGTGATCTATACCACCTTCAGCGTTGTGAAAGGGCAATTCCGCTGTCTCAACTCTGGAAATGCGATGTCTATGATGTATATTCGTAAACCCATCATTGGTTATTAAAACTACTACTACTACTACTGTAAATTAGATTACAGTTTAATAAATTATAATAATTGTCCTGTGACGGCTATTCTTATACTTCGTGTGGCACTACGCGTCCGATACCGTGGACGCAACACTGCAGCCTTGGCATTTGAGAAACCGTCGTTTATTGTTATGTACGACGCATTATTCAGTGCATCATGAATAATTTCTTAGCAAGCTTACAAGCCTTGTAGTATCTGTGTAATATGCGCATTATCGCATGTCGTTGTCGATCTCTTTCCATTACCTAGCAAATAAATTAATTAGATATGGCGTACACCGCTTCAAATAAAGCGCTTGTAGAATGGATCAAACAGAACACTGGGTCAACGCCTACAGCACGCAAGCATCCTACAGCTGGGGTTTGGGATTAGTCACCTGCCGAAAAACATTCTGCGAGCGTGACGTAGTAAGAGCACATGAATGCCGGCTATCATTCAACGCATTGCTTTGATGATTTTGTAGACAGATACTATGTTAAGCAAATCTACCCAAACAGCATTCTACGGACTACCCAAACGGATTCTACGGTCGAATATGACAACACGCAAAACCCAGCTCATGAGGGCTGGGGGGCTCTCAAAATATGTGCGTACTTGTTTAGTCTGGATCATAACCCGCCTTTAAACATAACTGTAACCAGAAACCACCGAATCTGCCGGCAATATGCGTCGTCGGCGCCTGAAGCTGCTTTATGGTTTTTTTACGATTCTTCTGACGACGAGACAGAAAGGAAGAACGACGGTTAAACTGTGCCCTATACACAGAGAGAAACCGCGCGACCGCACCAGCTGTCGCTTTGCATCGCAAATATATCTCGTATTTCGTGCTGTGAGTTTCCTATTTCAATCAACTATGCGAATACAGACAGGCAGCCCAACTGGCGTGATTAACCATCTAGTTAGTGTATGACAACTACCAGAACAAGACGTACACGTGTACACGGTATGTTATAAAAATACGAAACCTCACCATATTCGTGCTAACACGTGCCAAACATATAACGTTAATATGTTTGTGTTTTAACCTACCCTCGTCTAGAAGATTTCGAATAGGCATTTATAACTGTTTAATTTACTTTAATCCGACGATCGAGGGTTAGTGTGATCACGCGACAACTTTGATCCTCGACAACAGCCGAACATTGGTTGGGCAGGCCACCCACCTGTATTGACCATTAATAGCTGCAATAAAGCACACGCATATAGGGTCCAACGAATACTTTCGGGGCTAACTCTCAGCCAAAATGTAACGTTCATGGGACTGCTTTTTGCATTGCTTCATAGACAGACCCCCATAAATTCAAATGTGCAACGGTGGGGTTCAAACCATCGCACCTATGTGTTCCCTCTGGTCGCGAGGCGCAGACGAATGCACCCACCACGCCAACGGACTCCACAAGACAGAGGATCAAGCGATAAAAAAACTTTTCTTTTTGAAGACAAGAGCATCTACGAGAGAAAAGGTGGGTTTTTGGCCACTCTAAGCGTTTCACGAAACTAGATCTCTATCATGATCAACATCTCGCCAATGCATGTGTTGTAAGTCCTATATGGACGTTAAAGCTTAATGAATTAGGCTAATATGTCGTGATGATTATATTCACTATTGCTGCACATAGACTAGACCTAACACTTTCGGTTTGGTTACGTTACAGTTCCAGTAACAAAATTTTTGCGAAGTGTACGACGGCGTATGAAACGAATTTCAGTAGAAACGTAAACCAATGTGCAGCGTATTCCAGGTTAAACAAATGGGCAGGCGCTTTTTCCACGTCTCCTTAGCAACCTATGAGGATGAGCCTAGCTGTAATAAGAGAGATATAACGATAAATAATGGCAAATTAGCCATATATAGATTATATATAGTAGATATATATATATTCTATATAAGCAGGTCACCAAGGCCCGGGATTTCTTCATAAATGATGACAGGAGGCGAGTCATGGGTACATGATTACAACATCAAGGCCGAGACGAGAGAGTAATCACATACACAATATAGTTTTTTTTTATAAATGTGTTAGATATGTTGATACACCTCCATGTATATATATATATATATATATATATGGAAGGTCGCTGTTAGCTTGTCTAGCCTAAAATTGCAGCCACACGCAATCCTACGGTATTCAGGTGAATTTGGCCTTATATCTCCAAAACGAACTTACAGCCATTTGATCAACTCAAAGCCAGGTTCCGAAAGAGCAGCATTGAACGTCCACCGCTATAGCCTAATAGGTTAGTGTACTTACTGGCAGTTGTCGCCGTTATTCCATTGAAGACTTGCAGAGAATGTACAACATACCGAAAACGACGGTTTGGATTGGGAAAATAGAATGGCCGACATCGACTTGTTGTTCAAACAGATCCTCACATGAGGATTTGTTTGCTCGAGAAGTTTCATGAGGTCTCGCCGGAGTGCATATGTAAACCTTGTGGCCGCCCGTGTGATCTATATCACCTTCAGTGTTGCAAAAGAGCAATTCTGTTGTCGCAACTCTGGAAATGTGATGCCTATGATGCATATGTTTAAACTAACTTTTGGTTAATAAACTATATATATATATATATATATATATATATATATATATGGGTAAACAAAAAATACTTTCTATTATTAGCCACGCCTCTACACTAGACTGTCGATTTCCATGGCAAATAATAATGGTGGTTTCTACAACTCGAGAAATGACGTGATTTATTCTCCTATGGATAGTTTTGCGGACATTTGAATAGGTAGTAGTAAAATTGAAGTCTCGTGCCAACTGTCGCCGTGAACGAATATTTGCTCCGCGACAAAGATTGGTCTACTAGACGTATCTATCGTGCTATCGTGACCTAGTTGGCACCAGTGATTATCGCGCAGAGCTCGATGAGCGAAGCGGATGAGGCGCGTCCGTCTCTCGTGACCGCCAGGAGCTAAGTGTCAACTAAAAGTTTTCGGGCTGACCTTTAGCCAAGATTTAACGTCCACGGAACTGTGTTTCACATTGCTTCATAGACAGAACCCGATAAGTACAAATGTGCAACGGTGGGTCTCAAACCCGCGCACCTATGTGTCTCCTCCGGCTGCAAGGCGCAGACTTAAACCACCACGCCACCGGGCTCGACTAAGTGTCAACCTGTAGTTCCTTTACTGGCCACTAGGGCGCCACTGCTGGCCTTGACCGGCTACTGGGCGAGGCACAGCCCCTGCAATCTGGCCAAGACGCGCCAGTGCTGCTAATGTCCCTCTCCCAATGAGGTGCATATTACATAGGTAAAGTGTTCTATCGGCATTGTTGCTACGAAGACGCAGCGTTAACATTGTTACTTCAAGAAGCAAAGCCAATGTTTCTGCCGTTTGTATGCACCACGCTCTCCAGGTGCAAGGCCTATACTGTTTGAAGTGTTTCTAGATTCTTCGACAGGTAAGACGGCTATAGATATCGTCTTTTTGTTTCACCACCAAATTGGCGCCTCCCAGGTTGACCCCCCCCTCCCATCGAAAGAGTAATGATCAAGTTTCTCCAGGGAAATTTCAATCAGTGGCGGAAGCCCACGACTTACTGGGCGCATACACCACGCAGGATCAGGCGGGCCTCTGCCTCATATCAGAACCAAGTCTGTACATCTCTCGTCACACCTAACATGTACACTGATACACAAATTAATATGGTTGTCTGGTGGACACATCAAGACGTGACGCTTTCTCTTGCCAATTGGGGACATGCGAAAGTCATCGTGTGGGCACGCCTTCCACACGACAATCGCGTTGTATATTTGTGTTATTTTTCCCCTAAAAACTCTGCAAAGTTGGGAAAACTATCGGTGTCAATAACATCTCATCGATACCCGAACATCCATTGCTCGTCACGGGGAACTTCAATGCGGTGCACACTGCCTGGGGGGTGCACGCCACGACAAAAGCGCTACTCGTCTTGAGTGGATGTCCGAGCACAACATGACCCTGGCTAACCGTACCGAACTTCCTACGTTCGCGCGCCGAGGTCAAACATCGTTCTCAGATCTTACCCTTGTGGACCTGACTACTCTACGACGGACACAGGACTGGAAAGTCCAGGAAAGCGAGGAGACCCTTAGCGACCACATCTATCTAACGTTTGAACTGCTTTCGCCGATTACGCGTCGCTCGGGAACACCGAGGCGCGTCTGGCCGATGCTGTGCTTCAACAAAGCTACTCTAGAGTTCTTTCTTTAAAAACCGGTTTACTCGCTTGGCGGACACTTTATTAGACGAAGAAGCCCTGGCTAAAGTCCTGACAGCACGGCTTGGTGGCCGGAAACCCAGCCAGACATGGCAGCATGGGACGACGGCCTGCTAGATCCAGGTGGAGCTCGGATCAGCCCGCGCAGACTGCATACACGTGAACCGCACACGTGTACCCTCTTGGCTAGCGAATGTCGACAACAAGGGTACAATGTCGACTTCTGGCAGATGCCGCTGCCAGGATTGAGTGCCTAGAGCATCTTTCGTACGCATCGATTCAGTTACGAAGGCTCATTCAGCGGGCAAGCGCCGAATTCTGAAAGGCTTTGGTGGAATCGGTGGTGGCGGGACTTGTGGTGTTTGCTCTATCGGATCGTTATAGGCAAGCTCCGCGCATTACCACCGCCTTTCCCAGCAGAAGAAATTCACCGGGCAGTCCTCAAGCTCTTTCCTCAACAACTGGCTTGCGCTCATGGCAGCATTTTCGTTGACACCAAATCGATCCTTAAACGTAGGAAATTATAAGAGCGGCGGGCAAACCTTGTGGTTTACCGGTGTCGAAGTAAGGATGGTAAGAGTCAGGCGTGCCGTTTTCGAAGGCTTTGGACAATCCCCGGGTGATAATTTTGTCCGTTATGCGTTTGATCACCTTTGGATGTTTTTAGGTGTAGGCGCGTTGCTTGCGGGGGACCGCAATTGGGCTCGTACTGTTCTTGGCTTGATGCGTTCGGCGATTCTGGTTTCTTGGAGATAAATTGGCTCGAAGGTAAGTTTGCCTTTTTTAGCGTACTGACTCCGCCGGGGCTTTTTGGACAAAACGCAGTTATAGTCGGTTGGGCTACATCTACTGGTGGGGCCAGCTGTGCGTGGCGCATTTTGTTACGCATGATCTTGTACCTCTGTCCTAGGGGTTTCTACGACGTGTGCATACTCGGCGTAAGCAGTGACAGGTCCTTCGCTCTTCGACAATCGACATTCCACCAGTACTAAAGTAAAGTTTTCGGGCTGACCCTCAGCCAAGATTTAACGTCCACGGAACTGTTTTT
>QVRM01005859.1:0-29408 GCA_003439945.1 Dermanyssus gallinae | reverse complement strand
GCATATATATATACTTCCACCGAGAATAGATGTGGTTTACCGGAAATACGTAACGCTCTGCAAGCTAGCAAAGATGTTTTATGCCGTAATCAGAATCGCTGCTAACTGCACAAGTTGCAAAACTTTGTGGCCTTTTACTAACATCCGGACATCCGGTACCGACTCACTCTACGGCGGTGACATTATTCTGTGTAAACAGATAAATTTCGACAAACCTATCTGATCTGCTATAACAGTCATTCTTTCGCTTATTCTGGTGCACACATTGCTACATATGTAACCTTGTGTGAAACATACATAGATACACATTTATCTGGTCCGGACGCAAAGCCAGATGCTTTCGTATGCGTAGCCAGATGCTCAGAATCGCTGTTAAGATTAACACCTCTAAAATGCATTTAGAGGGTTGTCACCGTCAAAATCTAACATAAAAGTACTATATATATATAATATATATATATTATATATATATATATTACGGCGATCACTGCCGAGTGTGCAAACGTATTATAAATTATTAATAAATCATCACAATATTTTCTATATATATATGCATGCATATTCTGGATTTTAATCTGGGCTAATTCAAGACCTGGCGACTTCAACAGAGCTTCTAATTCTGATAGAACGCTGCTAGCACGTATTTCAAGCACCTTGGGCGTCTTTACTTGCATAGTTACCACTAAATTATCAGCATCCGCAATGAGGTCGAAGCAGGGCGAAAACTCCTGCGGGCAAAGTACGTACCACAACAGAGAACGGAGACTGGATCCCCTAGAAAGCTCCTGCTGCCATGCCGAACGTAGTCCCGTCACTTTCTATATATACCTATACTTTAGGTGGTCCAATAATACGCAACAGAGTTATTGTGAAGCTTTCTTGTGCTGCAGTGTTTCTAGTGTTCTTTTCCATTGCAGGCTCTTAAATGCATTGGTAGCAGACATAGGTGCCGCTAAAAACAGCTCTCGCGATATTAACCTGTAACCTGAATGTGCTCGACCCTTGCGACGACCCGTTAGACAGCCGTGAACGCAAATTTGCCTTTGCGGAATTCATACTCGAATGAAGACAACAGCCTCCACGAAGTCTCGATACCTTCTTCTTGGGTGCTTAAGAGACAATTAGAATTATAGGCACTCTCTGTATCAACCAGAAGCACAAACAAGTCGTAGTGCAAAGAAAGCTGCTTTTCTAGTTTATGAGCAAACCTACACCAAAATGCATGCTGAAAGCAGAGACGGCCATACTGGCCGGCTACTGCTGTGCCTACGGGGCAGTGATTAAGTTCATGCAAAGCCTAAGCCATGTATATATAAATAAATATTATTATTATATATATTATATATATATAATATATATATATATATATATATATAATATAATATATATATATAAATATATACATATCTATATATATAAATATATATCTATATAATATATTATATATATATCTATTATATATATATATATATCATACCTATACATATTATACAGGTTTGAGTGGACCGCGTTTCCCCTTCACAGGCATCTGTATCTTTTGTTGAGCCGTCTAGTAATTAGTGATGGGTAGCGGCGGCTTGCGTATCGTCGTCATCGTTGCGTGTCATCACTGACTTTATAACTAACGAGTCATAGTAACAGCCAATACAACAACAGCAACAACAACAACGGTTTTAATGTGACGTGGATAGCTTTCTTCTGTTAGGATTGTTGTCGTCCGACGGCAGCAATCGCCACAATAACAACAACAACATGGGCAACACCAACCAGCACTACAAACAACAGACCACAGTCACCTACTTGCAAGCATAAGATCAAGCACTCTTCTTATAAGATCACCGTCACGCTATCGTTCCTTGTGTTGCTATTGTTGTTGTTGTTGTCGTTGTCGTTGCTGCCACCATTGTTGCTATTTTCTCTGTAGCCTGAGAAAATGCTGTGATTTAATCGAATCGATAAATTGTTCGGGCGGCTCATTACTCCTCGTTAGTTCAAAACGATTGTATCTCTAAGTGCTCTACTTTGGCACTCAGCTGCGACCGGCGGAACGCTCGGCCGCATTCCGCTTGCTTAGCGAATAGAGCGTCTAAAAAACACCGCACTACTGCGTAGAACGCACACAGAGGGCTGCCGCGCGGGGCGTGACATAAAGAACAACCGCAAATACGCAGCAACCATCCAAGTGAAAACCCAACTTTTGATTTTTGCAGCATCAAAACGATGAAGCAAAGCGATTTTCTACATGATATATATATATATATTATATATATATATCCATATATATATACAGAGAGAGAGAGGTAGTTATATGTTACCTAAACATATGTGTGTTAAACAGCCCCCCCCCCAGCCCCCCCCCCAAATTGTGCATTATTTTACAATTTGTGCAATAAATTGTATGTTACTTATTCCCTAGCCCCACAGCTCGACATTCCATTCTTTCTATTCTAGCTCGCTCTACTCTCATATCCAACAACGACGTACTTAGCGGTCATGTAACTTTATTCGTATACAAAAATGATGAGTATGAGCCATGTCCTATGAATAGCGAATATCAACATTTCCATGTGTTCTTTGGTAAGACAATGGGCCTACTTAACGAAAAGCCCACGGATCTTCAAGACCCGCTATAAATTTGCCGTTAAGAACAAGAATTATCTAAAGGCTAAGATACGAGTGCTAATCTCGAGAAGTTTTCACGAGTATCAGGAACGAGGATCAGGGTAGATACACAGCAAGACAATTATTCGAGCTGTTTGGAGCCGGGTGTTGTCTAACTGATGAACTAAAAGATTGCTCGTCAGCTCTAACAGTCCGTGTCCGCACGGCGCACCAGCATCTGTAGAACGAACATGTCCGCCTAGCGGTTTCGTCTGTTATGTCTGCATGTAATGTCTGCAAGTGCGATATTTTGTCCGACCGACCGAATCTCGTATTTGCTTTTTCTTATTTCTTTAGAGTAAACCTATTTAACCAACAAATAAGACCCTAGTGTGAGTTAATTATCTCATCGAACCTATCGTTACGTCGTTTGAAAATATTTATAACCAATTTCTACAGACAGAAATTTGGTAAAGGTACTTCCACTAAACGCAATGTCAGCACAAGGTCGGCAATGCCACTGTGGTTTTAAGGAAAGATTGACAATTGTTGTCAATATAACTTTTTTCTACGATAGTACTGATATGCTCCGCATGATCGCGATGTATAATATATTTGATTAGGAGACATCTTTATACGCATAAAAGCGGGCTAAGCTGTATGCTTCATCAAAGGGTTTAAAGAAAGTGGGCTTGAGTATGTGTCGGCAAGGACTCGTTACGGGGTGCAGATGTGCGTAGTGAATGACGGAAGACCTTTCATTTCGTTCATCAAGCAAATCTACTTCAACATTCACCTAGAAAACGATATTATTCATTCCTCTGGGGGGGGGTTCACTACTTTTCGGGTAACCGATTGACGGCTTCGTAAACTATTCAATCTAATCTCGAAAAAGTAATAAGTCATAATAACGTGCTAAGTTATTATTATAAGCTAACGTCTGCAATTAAAAGCATCCACTTGTCGAACTCGTTAAGAGAGCATTTCTAGCATAATGTTTTATCTTCAACTGCGTTTGCATTCCTTCGAGCAGGATGAGACGGTATTTATTTTTTGAAGGGGTCCAATACAGAACCTCATTATAACATCTTACTTATTTCAGTATCCAGGCCATGCTAAAATATAGCATGTTTTCTAAACATGCAAATATTACAGCGGGTTTACCTGTGGAGGTTTCACAATTAAAGTGTATATTTATGCTAAAATAAATTAAAAAATTATTACTGGAGGATATTATCCATTATTAATAACAGAACGGTACGCTGTAGTGCAATAGTCGCGAACACATTGCAAGACGTATCACGGCACCAGTGTGGCGACTGAGTACGACTGTCGAGTCAATGAAGCTCATTAGTTGGTGCACTATAGTCAATTGTCCGGAAACCCGCGCCATTGTTTATGGGCCTACACTAACCCAACTTATTGTTATGCATTTGATGTTTAACATCGTGGTCCCTACTTACCCACTGTCATACCAAGTACCTCTGATCATCTGTGTCAATATTCTGTGTGGACTGTATCCATAGTATTTATTATATAACTAAAGAAGGTTTAAGTTACCTTTTTATTATTAGTGATTATTGCTTATATAATTATTAATGATCTAAATACATGCCCCTTTTTTCCTATTTCGTCCTAATAAATAGAGCGTGCATAGTCGGTTCGTCCCAAAATTTCCCATACATATATTTGTTCCACCGAAGTACACACAGATATATCGTGTTTGCTATTTTCTCACACCGTTGTCTATGGGAGAATTTTGTACCCAAACGTCAACAGAGATGGCGCTGTCGGATTAGTCGTGCCTTGTTGTATCGTATCTACTATTAATAATTCAATACTCTATGCTGTTCGGTTTACAACGGTTTCTCGATGAGCTCAAGTCATTTTATTTGTGAACGCAACCTTCGTGTAATGTTAACAGCATAAAACTTGCCTCTGTTTTATGCTTTGTCGAGGTATTTTTATCCAACCCTGGCCACATATACAGAATCCCCCAGAAATATTTGAAGCTTGACTATGGCTGTTGCCCGACATCGTCATGTTCTTGAGAATCTGCTTTCTCCGGGAAACATATAACGCTAGCCAGAAGATGCGACATGGTCGTTTAGAACATAATTCGCAAAACATTAGGTTATTAGGTTTCACATCCAATACTTTTAAAATCATAACCCTACGACTATTCAGAGCGGTCAAACCTACATTGCGCATTTTCAACCATTTTGATACCAAATCTACCCCGCAACCACGGGCAACCATGCGATCCGTGGTTGCGGAGTAATTAAGGTTTTCATGCTGCCAGGTCGCGATCGAATGCATGCATAAATAATATTTTCTATCAGATAAATCTCTCTAGGTTATTCATGCATGCAATCAATCTCGACATGCCTGCCGAAAAATCTTAATTACTCCACAATCATGATTGCACTGCCATAGATTTTTTTTTACTAAATTGTTTGTCATGAAATGCGCATTTTGCTGTATGTGTTTGTTTTAGCGCTGTGAATAGTCGTAGGGTTATGACTTTGAGATATTGGGCGTGAAAGTTAATAAAATAACTTAATGTTTGCAAATTTTCTTCTAAACGATCTTGTCGCATATTCTGGCCGGTCTTACATGTTCTTGAAAGCAGGATGAAGCAGAATTTTCTCACGAGCACGACGATGTGCTTAGTTTCTGTATAGGAGGACGTTTGTCTCGCAATTGCACATTTGGTGCTCCTATGTCGGAAAATAACGCCAGTGTCAGGAAGTTTTGTAATATCACGCTTACTCAAACAAGACTCCTCAGAGATTATGTTTCATTAGACAAAAATATTTACTTTAATGAGCTCTACAATTCCCTAGACTTGCTTTTAATCTTTCTGGAAGACCCTATATATATGTACATATTCTTCTGGCATAGTGTTCCTAAAAAATCTGTTCATTCATACTCAAGTTCGATCTGCCATCCAAAGAATGCGGTACGCACACTGCTATAAAGCCTATTATGCGCTGCGGTTGGAGAAATCACAAGCTAAACAAGACGAACACTAGACCAAGCACTCACATCTGGAAAGGGCTGCTCTACAGTTACAGTTCTGCTAAACAAGCAAGTATGGCTTCATTCATTTTAATTGAACGATGGTTATACACCGTGAAAATGTGTTTCTGGAAAAGCTGCCTAGATCGTTTATTGAGGACTATTCCAAGGTTGACTTCTTGGACACGGCCGCTGTCTAACATTAAATCGCCTCTGGAAAAGCATTAAAGACGAAGTGACATTCTTCTGCATGTTCAGATTTGCTCGGCTGTTCCTGGAATCCAGGACTGTGTTCTTCCGTTAGTGTAAGACGTCACGTTAGCCTAAGTCTATACGACATATGGCAGTACATGACCATACACGCTAACCGATTCCCTCAACAAAAATGCTTGTCACTGCGGTCCGACACGGCCGGCGCAAGACATATACGGTTCTCAATAATGTATTGGCACGCGCCCTCATATCGTCCGGCTACTCATGCATGCTGGCTTCTCGTGTAACTACGGGCATAATATAAATCTGTTAAGGTTGAGATGAGCCACCGGCCACCAGCCGGCGGGAGACTCTTCCGCGAGCGGCTGTCTCTGAAGGTACAACGTATGCTCTCTCTCTCTCTCTTTCCAAGTTCCCTGATGTTGCAGAAGTTAGTGGTCATAGATTCAGTTGTTGGTACCACTAATAATAATAATATATTTTATTGTGAGTTATATGAATATTAGACTGCTCGTGCCTAATATTTCCCTTAAGGGACGTTTTATTGCATGGCTCATTTCTCCCACCAGGCTCTGTGTTGAGACGCTCTGAGTGTAATGAATTGTCACGCGATGTAATCGAGCTAGTATGCATGGTACACATTTGTATGCGGATAAGTCTGCGACAACTTCGAAATGTGCCCTTTGCGTTTTTCATTTTGGTAGTTGCGGTAGTATATTGGGCCCGCAAAACCGGTTCCAGTGTGTGTAAAAAGCGGAGAGCATTTTATGCGGGTTGCAGACATTGATGGTGTTATGTTGCTACACGGTTGAGCACAAGAGCATGCACATGTCCTAGTTCGGATACTTCCCATCGTATAGACTTCGTTTGGTTTTCTTTCTTCTCCATTCTTATTCGACAGTGTATTGGACTGCCAGAATCTGTGGATGGAGAGTAGATAATTAGCAACTTTATTTCGGTAGTGCTTGAAAAATATCTTTGATTTGGTAGTTTTTTCGCCATGTTTTCTAAATTTTAGGTAAGTATTTTGCAATGAAGAGAGGGGCTACAAATGAGATCGGAGTCAAGGGGTGTCGCCTAAATTTCTTAAATACGACTTTTAGATTTTCCACCATATTTCGTGGCCAAAAACATAGAAAGCTTTATTGTGAAGGGTTAACTTTAAACTATAAGAGTGTCTTCTCGATATTTGTGGTAATAGCGATAATATCTCTGCGAGAACTCAGTTTTACTCATAATATATAGTCTATTCTATTATATATAACCTTTGTTTGCGGCTTGTCGGTTTTACGTTTGGCCACCGCTATAACCGTTACGCGGTGGTCTAATTGACCTGGTTGTCTTAGAGTGACTACTTCTGTTTTTATTATGTTTTATGCAGTTGTGGATTTCGTTGTCTACCGTGGTCTTGTTGTCTCCGAGTAGTCAACGAATTTTGCCTAACTCTACGAGGGGTAGGCTGTTGGAGCAATTAATGATTCTATTGTGTGTGAGTAGTTATCATGTTTTGTCTGCTATGGGTGAGAGCTGGTATGCATCCGAGTCGTGGTAGAGACTTTTTGTAATATCTACTTCTAAGCAATGGAACACGCGAAACAAAACGCACCAAAGCACGCCAAACAAAACGCACCAATTTTTGGTGGTCCACAAATATACGGTCTGTAGCAACGTGCTACCTAGGTTAGCGCGATGTTCTAGTATGGTAGGCCCCGGTATATGGCTCTAGTGGAGATTTATAATTGTACTAGTAGGTGGGTTGTTACTCTACCATCTGGGGACATTATTTTGAAGTGGTTTGCCCTTACAGGCATTGCATAGTTTCTTTTTGTTGTGTCGGTATCTAGCTGCAGTGTGGTTCTGCTTAAGACATTTGAAACCAGCCTGTTCTGAGTCCATGAGTTTCTGTTTCCGGTCTTCTAGCGACGTAGGCAGTTTACACCCATTGCTAGTGGGAGCCGCTCTAAAACCCGCATGAATGAGTAACTGAATTAAGCGCTACTGTTGATATTTTAATGCGTATCCGTTTCTGTTGGTATATTTGGTGTTTCTATTGTTGCTGTGCACCGGACTGTTGTATATTATTTTTTACTTGATTTAGAGGTGAGGTTGGAGATCTGTGCTGAAAGCTGGATCGGTCGCTGAAGCGGATTAGTTATCTGATTTTATCGATTAAATCGATTGAAATTGTTGGGAGCGGCCACTTGGTGTTGTGTGCTGTATATGATATATCAAATGAGGGTTTCATTGAATGATCTACCCTGCTGCCTTGGGTAAGAGGCATAATGAGGAACTCTGTTTCCTTCGAATAGAGAATATATGATCTTATAGTGAATGGTAATTAGATTATCGGCTTCTGATTGAGATCTCTTCCTTAAGGGCTTCGATACTAGGTGTACAGTCAAAGACGATGAAGATCATGTTCCTGTCGGCTGTTATGTGGTTCAAGATAAATTCCACTGCATCCGCCTATAGACAGCCTCCGATTTAATTCATGTTGTTTATCCTGGATATTATCTTTTGTATTAGAAAACGGTCTAAATAGGAATGAGCCAAAGTAATATTCCTTCTTGTGTAGAAGCTTTTTCGCCACTCATTGCGGATCGAACCTGATCTAGCATTCGTTGTAGCGGCGCCTACTATACCTACGTTGGCGTTCACGGGTTCATATATAATCAGATCGGGCGCAGCCGTTGTGTTTGCGATGTGATAAAATCGCTGTCTCAAACTCGACGTTGGCAATCTTTTTAAAACCTCTGGACCTGAACCTGGACTGGTAGTGCAGAACTCATTGACTACTGAAACAGCCGCGACCTACACTGGCAGTTTTTTTTAGGAAGATCGTCAAAGACTCTTGGGAAATGCAGTTAGCTTAAACAGCCGTTTGTCTACTCGTGAAAACATACTATCTCGAAAACACATAAATAAATATTGTGCTTAAAATATGTTTTGGGGAACTGTCAAACTTGCTTTCATTTCAGGCCACCTTTGAAAAACTCACTGGTTAATCCAAATATAGTGCAGGCAAAACGTTCTGGAAAAATGTGGAAGTTTACCTTACAGGCCACATGCTCTTTTATGTGGCCTCGGAGTATACAAAATGTACGAGTGAGATCCGTATCTCTCAACGCACACAACAACGGCAACAATGCCGAAGTTGTTGTGCATGCTTTGCCGACATAGAGATTAAATTATCAGTGAATCGCCAAAGTTCGGTTATATTGTAACGAAGTAATGAACGAACACACACAAACGTAATTCTGGTGCGTAGCGCAGCCAAGCAGAGAATTATTTGGAGCCATTCCTTGGTCTACTTATTTAAATTCAAGAGGTGTCGCGGCGTGCTGGCACTCCAAAAGGTGTCGGACTCCGCTCAATCAAAATTTACAGCGGTTTGTGTTTGTTTCGTATGGGCTAATAGGACTTTGGCTTGGATTGAACGTCTCGAGTCGGCTCTCGCCCATTGGCTGTTTGGGACATGTCGTCATCGGCCGGTGGCCATTTAGACGGTGAAGGACGTTGGGGCTTCGGCGCGAAAGGCTGCGGTCGTCCTCTTATTAACTAGTTGGGGCATGTCTTGGTTAGTTGAGACGTGTCGTTATCGACTGGTGATCGTTGAGACCCGTGAATACGCTGGGGTTTTAGCGAGGACGCTTCGGCCGTTGGACGTGGTTGGTTAGGACTGATTCGAATTGCGGTATGATACGTATACAGCGTAGTGCGTGGTTGGACCATAGATGCACAGGCCAGGGGGTAGAGCGATTCGTCACAATATTATTGCTCTACGTCGACAATGCGCGTATTTGCTTAAATAGAAGATCACAGTCTGATAATATTTTGCTAAATGCAGTTTAACTATGGTTCTCGCGATACAGAATAGGACAATGCATGATGTTATACTGGCGCAAGGCTGAACGAATGTCCCTATGTAGAAGTCGCTATTGCAAAACAAGGTGCTATCAATTGTATTCCCTCTTACGCTATATACAACAATGTTGATAGCATTCTACCGTGTGTTACCTGGTTTAACCACCCCGGACGCCGACCTTTTTCTCAACGATACTTCCCGGTGCTTCCGATTGGATTATGGCTCAAGGAGCGGAAGAATGTGTTCTAGTCTCAGCTCGCCTAAATTCTATACCCGTACCGTGTGATATACCTGACGAACATATCAGTCAATCTACTAACTCCGCAAGTTAAGTTTCGTTTCTGCTGTATTTATGCATCGAATTCCGGTGATAATTTCTCTCGCACGCAACAGATCAACAAATGCTGTGACGCTATTGACAACGTAACCTGAAAAGAACCTTACCAGTGGGAAAAAGAAATAAAGCAGATATATAACATAAACATATATTGCGTTTTACGATGAAGACATACTAACACTGCGGATAGAAATTTTAACAAAAACACGCTTTGGCTACAGTGTCATATGTACTACACTTAGGTCGATGACTTCCTCGAAGTCTCCCGGAGAAAAGAAATGTCACGCCAGGAGAAAATACGTGCATTTTATACAGCTGGCCTTGTCGAAGCCTAGCGTGTGCCATACATGAAAACTGCCGTTTGCTGAAGATAGATTGTCTTTATTTAATATAGTAACATATTATGAGTTAACGTAGCCTTGAGAATGATCATCATTTGACGTAGTTCTTAAAGGAAGAATCGCCTTCTTGAAGTTTCCATCTCGTGCCGTTTAAGTATCCATTCGTATTCCCCATATTTCGAGTCGAATGCACCCTTCTGGAGACTCTGCAGCTTCAAGGTAAATCGAGGGCCCAATTTCCTGCAGACGGCACTTTTGCCCGTTTGCACCAAATTCATAACGATGATGCCTGAAACGATAGCAAGAATAAGCAATTCAGTTCCCCTTGTGGCGTAGCCATGTAGTTGAAATCTAGTTAAGCACCCAGGCATGAACACCAAGGCTATCTCACCGTGTACATTACATATAAAAGTAATCTAATAACAGTCACGATAGTGGATGTTCGATATGCTCGCTTCCACGAAAGGCGGGTGAATAACTAAGGCTGCTCAATAGGGTTCCACGGGAGTTGTCTACACTCCGTGCACTCCAAGGATGCGCATTTTGTTGCGCGTGGAGCCTGTCACCATCAAAAACTAAGCCAGACACGTTAGATGGCCTATGCAGTATACTATAATGAAACTGTGCCTAGCACACTCAGAACTGTAAGAACGAATTGCCAAAATCGAGGTCATCCCGCAGAAACAGTTTTCCACACCCCTTACAAGCCTACACCGGGCTTGAACTTCACGCTACATGGCAAAAAAAATAGTACTGAGAAAAGCGGTAGAACGCGAGCATCACGGAAACATTCGAAGGCAAGACGGCGGATAAGGCGGTACGTCACCGATGAACGGCCGACCGTTGTTGAAATTAATGGAGCGGGTGATGGTCCGGAGACTTTGCCAGCTGCGGTAACAATAACACAGACAGCAGAGACCGCTAGCCCACAACAGCAGGAGAAGGCAGACAACATACATGCTAGTCACTTTCTCCACTCAGTTAAAACTGACCATAATAATAGCTGCCTCGGACCGTAATCGTGACACAGCGGTAGGAGGAGTAATTATCGCAATACGCATTCAGCTGCGTCCAAGTGAAAGACGCTTTACAGCATTCACAGAAACTCAGTAAAACTCGTCCGTTTTAGCCTTTCCTATGCGGCATCTTCAAATAGCAGGATAACTAATAAGAAAACAATTACAATTGCACACAACGTTCAAAAATTGCGTGCTCGATAGCGCAGCATCGGGTCCTTTGTTGCTTACCGGAAGAAGACGAAGTCTCGTTGATTGTGAAAAGTGATGACGCGTCTGCCGTGAAACTCCGGATTGTAATGGAAGAGGGCCGCAAGCATACGTGACACGCTGTGGCCGAGTCGCGTGCCGAAGTTGTTTAGCAACACCTCCGGCCGGTGAGGGGTATACTCAGCCGCCTTTTTGATGTCCTTCATATGCTTCACTGAGGTCAGCTTGTAGTAGGCCGTCGGTCCGTCGGGCAAGTGAATGACAAGAAGACCACTCGGTTTCCCGCGATGCTCATTGATCACTGAAAAGCGTTGCGATCATCACCGTGACAGATATATACACTATTTATTTAACCCGAGTACGTACAGGTCAGCTAATTATTATCTTCAGTATCGCGCTGTTTACCGTTTCTATATATTTCAAAGCAACCAACCTACGAATTATCGGTGCACCTTATTATACAGGCGAAATAACGGCACGCATATCGATCTGCACACTTTCTGAATATGTAGGCAGGTGTATTGCTTCTGGTGTCTCATTGCGCTTATTTACCAGACACTTCATAAAGAAACACATTTTCTGGAAGCGTTTATCATAACCAGATCCGTTTGTGCCGGTAGAACAGAAACTGAGTGCATTAATATGTCGGTGAGCTCCTCGTCAGTTTAATAGGGCTTTGCAAAAGCGGCACACACAATCTTGGCTTGCCGAATTATTGCGGCGACTAGAAGATTAGAACAGGGCTCATCAACTCTGCCATCCATCTCTCTCCGTCTGCGATCGAAGACGGCGTTTGTATCGGGGCGAGACCCATCGCTTTCAGTTATTAAAGCTACACGCACACACCCTGAATTACACATAAACTATAGCAGTGAAGAAGCTAAAGACCCGCTACTCACACTAAACTTCGTTTCATGTGAAACTATATCTTCAATCGTAGCATCAATCAGAGCCTCTGGGGCAATTAGAATTAGGAGAGATTACACATGTTTTTCATATTTCATTCATGTTATCAGGTAAGTTATCGCGTCGCTCTTAGAATTGCTCCTAATCCATATTGCTCCAGGATTTAGATTGGTGCTCTAATTGAAGATATAGTTCCATATAAAACGGGCTGTGGCTGTGGTGATTGACTGACAGCGTGGTCTTAAGCTCCTTCCCTACTAATAAATATAGTCATTCCAGTGGTGTGTGTGCAGCTTTCTCGACTGGGAGCTGTGGATCTCGACCAAACACCCTATTCGTTTGCGAGACGGATGGCGAAGTTAATGAGCCTTGTCTTAACCTACTGGTCACCACAACAAATCATCCCTGCTAAAGGGTACTACTTACTTACTTCGGATTTATACAAGCATGCAAAGATATGAGTGAGCAAGAAGGGCTACGTTGACGCACATGTCGCCTATTGCCCCTTAAGTAGACTTCGTCGATTACTTGGATCTTACCGTTCGAATATGTAACTGAACTTAACGTTTACATATTTTTCGTACTTTGTATTTCTAGCATTTTTTTTAATAAGCGAAAGAAGAACCCTTTGCAAATAAATGCTACCATCATCTGGTTCGTTCCTGCGAGAGCAGCAAGCGAATGGACCAACGAAAAAACGACGACTAGACACACTTACCCAGAAAATCGGTGAAGCCTCGCTCAATTGCCTGTGGTATCGCTTTTTTGAGGTGGGCGTAGTTTCGATAGCGGAACTCAGCGTTTGGCAGAACAAGTTCAAGCTCCCGACAGAACTTGATGGTACTTCCACGCGGTTTGTCGACCGTCGTGATGAGTATCTTAGGAACGTACTCCTTTGCGAAGTACGACGCAAATTCATCGGTAAGGTCATCAAGCTCAACCTCGTCGTCGCCAACCTGAATGGTCGTTTCGTCCGGTTCACGCGTATTCTCTAACGTTCGCGGAATCTGCTTTGGCGGGGCCTGAAGCCACAGAGAAAATATACATGTATGCATATATGTAGATAAATATATTTTTAAGTTTGATTCATATATATATATATATATAATAGTAAAAAATTAAATCGGCCCTGAGAGTTCCAACTGACCTTAATTACACTGACAGAAAGTAAATACTTAAATCATCATGTGGAAGCCAGGGTCTCGTGTTCTCAGATCATCCGAACTTCGAATCGCACCGTGACGGGCGTGTTCTGTGAGCCCCAGTCGTCAGACAAATTCGTATTCACTCAGTAAAGCTTTGTTGCACGGCAGAACAACGTGCTACCGTTTAGGTATCCGGGCATATACATAAATAAAAGCCTGTGCCACTCTCGGCAGGCGCATAAGCACTTCATTACATATAAACCAAGTAGGCAGGTTAAGTGGTAAAGCCACTGCCTGTTATAGGGAATTGTTATGAATATGTATGACCTTTATTAATATATAGACGTACGGGCATACGGGGCTAGTATGGTGTTCAGATTACGTCGTAAATTATAGTTCTCACTTGACCTAGCTCGAGATGCGCCATGTGAGCATAGCTAGGTCTTGAGGTTAGGGCTAAGGCGGCCCTCTCGAATGTACAAGGCAACGCGCGATTGCTGCGTGCTCATAGTCCGATTTCAACAAGGAGAATGGCAGAGTCGACCACCTAGATGGAAACTGCAACCAGTGTCCTTTTTTAAAATGACGATTACAAGAAAAATGACAAAAATCTTTAAAGTGGTGCGGCTCAACGAGCAGTCGTCCCCAAACTGCTGTTAAAGTGGACTCCACCTTTGTTTTTTTTGAAGGTCATTTATTTATTTTACAATACAATAAAAAGTCTCCTTTATTAAAAAGGGGTGTTTAAATCACATTGTAGTCTTTACACGCATGGGCACGTCGCGAAACTCTCCATGCGAACGCGTATTCACCACTTCGACATAAGCAACTTCCGGTGGAGTAATTAGCACACCACCACGAAGATTATTTAGACGTAATGTGAAAAAGGTACTAAAGTTATTACTCCGGATTAGTTACTTAAAAAGTTTCACGTCAACTTGCATTTGGTACTTGGGAGTACGAGGCTCTCGCGTCTTACATTGCAACGCCATGCGACTCGTTTGACTAACCTATCCTGTACTCGCTGGAGCAGTTCTATACATTATATTAACACAACGGTATGTCATTTCATATTACAATTTACAAATACTGCAAGGAGTCGATAGTAATTTAAACCATCTACAGTTATCATTGTATTGGTCTAAAATTGCAGCGGGAATAAAATTATTTTTGTTTTCCCCTATGCGAGAGTCAATTTAGGCTAGTGTACCCATCATTGACGGGATAAAAGGTGTGACTTTAAATTCCCCTTGAAGTTGTTTAAGGATTTTAAGGAACGCCAAAAGCTTGGCTGTCCTTGCTGCTTCGATGCGTGTGTGGAGTTTTCTATATTTAATATATTGTTGTTTTCTCTCTCGTCTGGCCGATTCCCGAAACATACGAAAAAAGCGCCTCTGTGCCACACTCAGTCGTTCCACCCAACCCTTACTGCAGGCACTCCAAAATTCTGATCCGTACGTGAGGTGACTAAAAAACATGCGTTGTAGAACAGCTTGCATAAATATGCTCCAATTTTGTTCTTGATGCATCTTGATGAGTTTGTGATGATAGCAAGTCCACGGATAAGGGACTCTACATGCGCGTTACCAGAAAGTCTTGCATTCACTGTTACACCCAGGACCTTGACACAGTCGCTAGGTTACATCAGGTGGCCATTTATGATTACAGGTGGCATTCAAGGGATCGTGTTACCCTTTTCGAAGACCACAACTTGATTTTTTTTTGCATTGATAGTAATACGGTTGGCTGCACACCAAGCGTTAAGGGCGGTGACCTCCTCACCAGACTGCCCAATATATTTAAAAGTGCTGTCATGAACATACATGATAGCCGCTCTTCGTGCGATATTTTCGATATAATTTATAAAGCAGAAAAAGGCTGGGCCAATGCACGAGGCCTGGGGTATGCCAAGTAAAACCGGGAGCAGTTCCGACCGGGTTCCCCCACGTCCACAAGCTCGTGATGCCCGAGGAAGTACGCCAATAACTTGTTTTTTAGTAGGAAAATATCTGGACGAACAGTGTCAAAGACGCGTCTGAGATCTAAGAAGAAGTGCTGCACAAAGCAGTTTCTTATCTAACTCGAAACGTGTGCCCTCCACTAGACGCATAGCGGCATGACCTGTACCCCGGTTTTTGCAAAATCCAAATTGGTTGCCCGAGAGCATGTTGTTGCTTTTGAAATGCCTCGACATTTGGCTAACAAGTGTTTTTTTTCAATAATCGTATTTAAAACAGGCAGAACACTCACGGGGCGGTAGTTTGACGGGTCGCTCATACTACCATCTTTGTGGATCGGTACCACTCTGGCGAGCTCTATTAAGCGGCTAGGGTATGCTGCCTCTTCTATTATGGCATTAATTATGTGTCAGGGGGTCGGCGATGTGAGATCTTACGTGGTGGATAATGTGAGGCTGCAAGCCGTAGTATCCGACGGCCGGATCCCCACTCCTCCTCTTGACGTGTCGTACAGAAAGTACGAAATACGAGAGGACTCGTACGAGCTCGAAAAATTGGTGGTCTGACCACAAACACATTTTTATTTTAGATAATCTTGGTGTTTTTAATCACTAATAGAATCACATTTTACGCCAATACGCTCTATTCAACGCCTTCAAACTAATAAGAATTGGGTATGAGATCAGCATGTGTGATATCCGCGTTCGAAGCAACTCAAACTTTAACAAGCCATATATATATATATAACTCCGTGATAATATTTGGAAAATAGTATCGCCTAAATAATTTCTACTTTTTGAAAGGACAAAAACGGCGGCGCGCTGAGTGCGCCGAGCACCGCAAAAACTATGTAGAAAAATGAAAAACATGATTTCCTGCTTTTTATTGTATACGTATTTTTTTCATTTATAAATCACTTACCAGACGATTCACGTATGTAAAATGTTTAATATAAACGATTACAGGTCAGATCAATTCGTCAATTGGTTAAGCAAAACCTATCACGTCCCTCAATGCGTAACGTGTAACAAACAAAACAGTAGAAGAAGAAGAAGAAGTAGTTGTAGTAGTAGTGGTAGCAACAGAGTTTCTGGTTCATAGCAGAGTGACTGCATCTAACTACAAAACTTTTTCGGGCTGACCTTCAGCCAACATTTAACCGCCACGCCGGACAGAGATTGCTTCATGAGACAGACCCCCCCATAACTACAAATGTGCAACGGCCAATACACGGTGTCGTTCGTGTATTGGCTGCCTTGGATGGCAGACCAATGCGAGGCACAGATCGAGAGGAAATTGCTTTGAATGGACGACATGATCTATGACGGAGACGGCAGTTGTGTCTCTCTCTTCCATGCTTCCATTTGGAACGAGATGTAATGTGGTAGGATAGCCATTCGTCAATCCGTCTCGTCTTCGCATCATCTTGACGTCTTTGCGTCATCATACTACTCCACCCATGGTGTAACATCAAACGCTATGCGTTGCTGTCATTGGCACCCTGTAATCGATCGTTCGGAATCAGGTAACGGTTGGCCGTTGATCGACTGACTCTTTTTTCCATTGAATAGCTAGCTAGCTGCTTAGTCGACGGACGCCGTACGTAGTTGTAGTGGTTGGTGTCGTTTTATCAGGTAATCAGATCCCCCCTCGACAGAGATACGGAACGGTGAGCGGAAGGTGAGCGACAAAGCAGCGGAGAGAATGTTTTCGGAACAAGATGAAAGGAATTTTCAAAACGATACTAGAATGGTTAATATGTATATATTAAACCGCAGCGATCATCATACTAACAGAAACAGCTACAGCAACGGAGATATATATATATATATATTGTAGCAGGGGCACATATATATATATATATATATATATATAATATATATATATATATATTATATATATATATATATATATATATATATATATATATATTATATATATATATATATATATATATATATATAATATATATATATATATATATGTGGGGGCACATATATATATACATACCGAGCAGATGGCTTAGTGGCAAAGCCTTTGCCTTGCATTCGGGAGGACTGGGTTCGAGACCCAGAACGGCCATCAAAAGAGAGAAATACTTACACTCCCGCCGCCCGCGATTTTCGCGCGGACAATTACGGGAGTGCCCGCCGCGCCCGAATAGACAGGCCGACAGACCCCCCACCCTTCCCCCCTATCGAGGGTATCTGTGGGGGTGCCACATTACTCCACCGTACCGATTAGATTCAATCACCTCGCGATTCCGCGTTACACCCCAGAATATACAATACCCCCATTACAGGGTGCTCGACCACTCCAGGGCAGGGTTACGCAAAAACGGTGCCAGACGGTCCTCTCGACCGGTGGTCTGCTTCATGTGGCGACTCGCTCTTAAATTGGTTTGCGTGGTCTCCAATTTAGACAAGGTAAATGCCGGAGTGGATTAAAATTAGCTATGACACGAAAAAAACGTACACGGGCAATAGCCTTATAAAAAAAATATTTAAAAAAAAAAATATATATATATATATATATAATATATCTAAACATCAAAGGAGATGCTTGTAGGCCAATTCTTTCCCATATGCACATGCATAAACAATACGGATATATATATATATATATATATATATATACGTATATATTCTGTGCATGGGAAATACGGAGTGATTTTAATTGACAACAGCGCGTCAAACGGACGGAAACGAAACGACGCATACGGCACTACTTCCTCGACCTTCGGAAAGAAGCGCTCCTTTTTCCAAATGAAGGCAGGCGTCTACAAGCCGCCTGCAAGTAAGAGGTGATTCGTTCGTGACTACAGATCCGAGTAGTAGTGCTGCCACGTTTCTAGGCATTGCTGCTCTGCTATATTTGCCGCGTCGGCTCCGCCGCATCGTCGTCTCTTGAGTGTTGAGCGGCTGACTGGCGACTGATCACCTCGCTGGCTGGCTGGCTCGTTCGCTCACGACGCATGCAAGCAAGACAAGACGGGAGCAAATGCGGGAAAGAGGACCAAATACCACGAGTCAGTCCTTTCCCTCGCTTCAAACGCCGAGTGCAGGACACCCGCAGGAGATGGAAGGCGAGATGCACCACGTCCAAGCGAGGGACATTTGGGAGGGAAGCGAGGGCAAAGCCAGGGAGGGAGGGGGGGGGAGAGAGAGTGGAATACAAACAGAGAGATGCTGAGAGACAGACGAAAGAGCAACAACACAATAAAGGGAAAGAGGCAAACGCTCGTTGGCCCCCGTAGCTATTCCTGTCGTCGTTGTTGTTGTTGTTGTCGTCGTCGTCTGCCGTCTAACCCCTTGCTTTCCCTACCGACATAACTGCGCGACCAGTGATCGTACCGAGTTCTCGTCCTAGTGGTGGTAGTAGTTCGAATAGTAGTAGAAGACACACGTCGGAATGTGATGGTGGTAGCAGAAATACACGTGGGTGTTTTGCTAGAACACTAGAAAAAGCCAGCCGAGTACGAGTAGATAATAATAATGAACATTGTGACGTTGCTTTCTCTCTCTCCGACAGTTACTGTCGCAGTGGTGGCTGACCAGTCACCATTAAATAGGCAGCAGTAGCAGCTGTCCTAGTAGCAGTAGTAGCAATAGTAGTAGCTGTAGTAGTAGTAGTAATACACTTCGTATGTTCTATTTTGTAGCACAGGCTGAGTAATCGGCTCATTGAGCCTGACTGAGCTGGGGCACAAAACCCCAACTCAGCGAGTGACCAAGCCACTCAGCGAACGGCAAGGTGCCCGGTGCCCGCTGCGGGGTGGTAATTACTGTCTATCTCACTAGCACTGTGAGGGTGGTAGTATTGCGAGAAATAGTCGTAGACAAAGGAGAAGTAGTGGTTAATCGCGTTGGTTGTTGTCGTCGCGCAGTGGTGAAGTAGTCTTGTGAAGATCGTCGTACTAGAAATAACATATTGTCGTGAAGGTTGTCGTACTAGAAATAACATATTGTCGTGAAGGTTGTCGTACTAGAAATAACATATATGTAGAACGGCGGCGGCGGCGACGGCACAACGGGCTCCATACCACGTGGAATAAATCCACCAATGAAGTAACACCAACCAAGCGACTACTACCAATCATTCGCGAGTCGACAACAAGCGACTTGGCATTCATTCGGCCCAGGAAGCTAACAACTACACGATCAGCTGTAATCGTCATTCATGCTAACCGCCACAAACACCAGCAACAAGTGCAACAGCAAAAAATGTGGCTGTGATTGTTGTTGCTCTTGTTATCATCATCATCGTTGTTGTTGTTGCTCTTGTTATCATCATCATCATCGTTGTTGTTGTTCCAGCTATTCATGTCATTGTTGTTTCTGCTGCTGCTGCTACTGCTCCTGCGGATTTTGTTGCTGTCGTCGCAGACTTTCTGCTGCCGCCGTATTCTACATTATTCTTCTATAATTTCTTCTATATCGTTCTGGCCCTCTCATATACGTATCGTGTCGTTATAAACTGCTGGTCACAGCACTGGTCAGCAGCAAGTCAAGCGTTCGATTGTCATAAGCGTCGTACAGTGACAGAAAGGCGTGGCTGTGGCGGCGTCTCGGTCGATCTATCGAATAACTGCTGCTGCTGCTGCTGCTGTTGCTTCTCACATTGAGCTGAGCTCTCTCTCACTCGTCTGTTGAGGCTCATCGAGCTGACCGATCCAAGTTTGTTCGTCCGTCCGTCCATCCGTCCGTCCGTTCGATCGATCCTTTCTTTCCGTTTGGCCCGGTTGCGCAATTATGACAACCTGTACAGCGGGTTATGTTACCACTCACCGGCTCACCACCTGATTGTGCCGTCGAAGCAGCAGCACCACCACTACGCCACAGCAGCAGCAGCAGCCGGCACTAGCATTAACAACAGCAACAACAACAACAACGACAGCAACAACAACGACGACGACGACAACAGCAGCAAAAACAGCAACAACAACGACAACGACACCGATAGTGCGACTAGTAAGAATGTATCTGCAGTGGGAGAGGGATGACGACGAAGAACAACGTGAAAGCGTGAGTCCGTCGGCGTAATACCGTCGTCGTCGTGGTCGTTGTCGTCGTATATCGTATCCGGCCGATGCCGGCGCCACCAGAGCCGCCGCCGCCGGGTCAACTCAGCATGTATATTCAGTGTCAGTTGTAGTGCGTTGTAGGATCTAGATCGAATGGTGTATGATGTAGTCGCTCGTGTGTGTGGATCGCCGTTAGTTGTAGCGGCAGCTAGATTCGTCGTCGTCGTGGTTGTTGTAGCGTCTCGCGTTTCCAAGGTTCGACATCGATTTTTTTTGGCTGTTTCACGGCTCTCGCCCGTTTGCATATAGGAGTTCGCCGCCGCACACAGTTCGAATCTGTCTGAAGGCGTCTCATCATTGCTCGTCACGCACACATCCCCCGTCGTCGTCGTCGCCATCAAAACGGGGATACCGCAGCTGAGTATACACAGTAGTCGTAGGTGATCTCTCCTCCCCCCCCCCGCATCCGACGGCATTGACAGATCGAGTACAGCACACGAATCCACAGTTTTGAGTCAGCGTCTGCTTACTACTCATTGCGAAGCTGTTTCGACGGGTTATTTGTTCTGTTTACACTGCTGGGTGGAGATAGTAAACTATACTAAACTACGAGCGCGGTACGCTTTGAACTCTTGTTGGGTGCCGGTGGTATTGGAAGACAGACCGGTGCCGGCTGATAGTGCCATCTCTACGCAGATTGTGTCACAGAACTCCGCCGAACGACGGACGAGGCAAAATTCCATCATGAAGGTAAATGTTCGAACTTGAATAACAACAACAACAACATTTGAACAGAATACTCTAGGTATGTGTATTACCGCACCAACATTTATCACCAGCAGTAATGACAACATCAGCAAGCATATGCAACAGCGGTACAAACAACAAGCATATCGAAAGCAATATGCAGAAGCAGCAGCAGCAAGAACAATAAGAACTAGATAGTATTGCTACTCCAATTAGTACTACTACAGTGCTACTAGTGATGACTATTTGTTTCCGCGGTACACTAAACTATGACAGTTCATCACGCAAGTGCGAGCGTCTCTAGCAAGAGACAAATTAACCAAGGCCGGCATTTTTGTCTACTAAAGTGTAACAGAAACGATACAAATGTAAGGTACTCAAGTAGGAAGTCAGTACTTGACGAATCACATCGTGGCTGGCACAGGCTACCCAAGACAGCTCGTGCAGTTAGACCATCCTCCGCCCCCTACGGGCTTGGAACATTCAGCGTGAGGTATATCTTTAATGCACCGAGGGCCGGACATGTTGAGATACCCAGGGTTTCCTCAACAGTCCTTGTGGCAATATGGCAACTACTACGACTACTACTACTACTACTACTACTATACAAGGATAACTTAAGTATGATATATTGTTATAATGCAATCAGTTCGCCATTGTTAAAATGTTGTAAAAAGCACGCAACACGGCAGCATGACACATAGGCACGGCTTATGCACGGATATAAAGAGAGCGAATTTATCGGCATTGCGCTAATCTTGTGCACCAGTGTGCTAAATGCTAAATAGTGCTACATTACAGAAGGCGCCGTTACTAGGATTATGCTAGCAAAGCTAGATAACACGCAGACTCCTTCCGCCCTTCTTCTTAGTATGCAAAATGCAATATTTTCATTTCATATTAGTCATAATGATGAAAATATTTTGTACATTTGTCTTCTAGCGAACGTGTAATCACATGTTCTCTAGGCTAGGGGTAGTTCACTTCCACACTATTCCCAAAACCGATGCTGTGCTTTTACGTTTTATATCGAGTGACAGCCTCTGCAGTAATAACTCTAAAGATCTCGAGTCTCCCGTGGAAAGCGTTTTTCTATGCGCTAAATGTCAACTTATGTGTGAGAGGACTGCGCCTCCCATCATCTTGAAAGTAAACGGAAAAACGTTGCTTTCTGCCCTTGTGCCCCTCTGCTGATCTGGAAGTATGACCTGCCTAGTCCGCACCTCCACCGACCACCGAAAACTAATCAGTCGTTGTTCTGATAAATACTTTTTCGATGAAAGTTCTGGCAGGCAATTATACAAGCTAAAACTGTTAGATTATAAACAATAATGCTTCAAAAATGATGCAACGCCGGACTTCATCGGAGACTCCTCGCGTTAGAGTCGTTGGCCATCACCTCAATTTTATCTCATCACTATATATATATATATATATATATTGGCAGCGGTTATGAAGCTTGTTAATTACGATGGATGCAACCTGAGACGGGATTTAAGATTGATCGGAATCGCATTACTCTAGCGCTGCAGAGACCTCTAGGCGCACATAATAATTTTCCTTATGTCAAAGCTGCGTCTTTTCCGGTCGATGTGCTCTGTGCACTGCTCTCTGTACAACCCAGAACTAGAGCCAGTGGCATCCCATGAAGAAGGTCACGGACCAAATTTGACTATTTAACTAGGAAGGCTTACTGCCGGGTGGCTACGGTCTCGCTACATTCGAATCAGGTATTATTGGCTCACGAACGCCATCATTTGCAGGTGAAGCAAGGAATGGCGAAGTTGAGATGAAGGCGAATACAATCGCACACAGAGATGAAGGCGAATACAATCGCACACAATCGCATGTTGATTAGGTCTCTCACCATATTATCAACAAAACATAGACTGCTTTTTTTTATAGTAAATACATTTGTTGTGTAACTGTGTTATTCACTGGCCAGTGACAGAAACGACTAGCAACGTGTCTTATGGTAAAAGTCGTGTTTGACTAATACGATTTTAGTTCGTTTGTGGCCTGCGCGAATCAATGAATTCAATTAAATACCAAAGAAACAGTAGCAGTTTTTGACAAAGAAACATGTGACTGTCTTAAACTATCCCCCCTCTTTTTCCCTCGACATAATACCTGCAGACTACTTCCTATTTCGGAAATAGGAATCCAAAATGAAAGGTCGTATTTTTAAAGCAGTTGAGGACACTCTGCCTCTAGAGTAATGCGCCTATGCGCGAAAACGACTACCGCTAAAACATCTAGAGACTGCACGCCAAACGGATATATCTTAAAGTAGTGAACAATACATTTTGCCATTTCTTTCCTATAGGTATTTTTCATTCGTCAGCCGTGGGTTGTTAGCTCACTTGCTCATTTACATTTGATCTTTCATGTGTTTGATGTTTCAGAACAAAACGATCAACTGTTCAGTGCACGGCCTCATGACCTTCTCGCGGGTGGCAATGGCCGTCATAGATACTCCTGAGTATCAGCGGTTGCGTTCGATCGCCCAGCTGGGCGCGACAAGTTTCGTCTACCCGACGGCTAGTCATTCGCGATTCGAGCACTGCCTCGGCACGGCTCACCTCGGCAAGCTGTTCATCACGGAGATCGCTGGTCGCCAGCCCGAACTCGCAATCAGCAAACGTGAAATCCTATGCATTGAACTGGCTGGTCTATGTCACGACCTCGGTCACGGGCCGTTTTCGCATCTGTGGGAGACCTTCTATGAAACATGCCAACCCAACCACGGCGCCGTCTGGCACCACGAACAGACGTCCGTGCACATTCTGCGACTGCTGCTCAAACGGTATCGCATTATCGAACGATTCCGAGACGAACTCGACGATTCGGACGTGGACATGATTGGAAACATCATACTGGGCCGCGTCCCCGAAGGGTCGAGACGCCGGTTTCTGTATCAGATTATTAACAATCCCGATTCGGGGTTAGATGTCGACAAATGGGACTATTTTCTGCGGGACTCTCATAATCTCGGCGTGAAGATCGACTTCCAGTACGACTACGCCATGAGGAACCTCGAGGTGCTCCCGTACAACGGCCAACTGCAGGTATGCTTTCGCGACAAATGCTACGACCTAATTCAACAGGCATTCCGGAATCGCTTCAAGCTGCACAAGAAGGCCTACCAACATCCCAAGATCAAGATCATAGACGAAATGCTCATTCGGGCTCTGCTTGAAGTAGAGCAAACGTGTGGCGCGCAATTGTGGAAAACGACGAACGATATCGCTTGCGACGAACCCACGGAAGAGGCCTTGACTAGATTCATCGAGATGACCGATAATGACGTAAACTGGCGCTCCGAAAGCATTCGCGCCTCTACCGAGCGCTTCTCACTCGATCCAATAGTACGCTCATGTACCGCTACGCCGGCATGTTGCCGGCCGACAACGACGAGGCCCTCGCCCAGTTTGAAAAATCGCTCGGGGAACACGGCCTGCGGTCAGATGAAGTTGCCCTGATTAAGCTCGACATCCATATGGGCAGGAAAGACCAAAATCCGATGGACAGTATTCTGTTCTTTCAGAAGAACTCTATCGCACCGGAGTACATGATTCGGCCAGTGGCCGAGCCGGTAGCCGAAAAACAATACGTCGTCGCTCTGCGCGGCTCAGATCCTGAAAAGCTAGAGCGACTTAAAGGAACACTTTGCAGATGACACCGCAAGGGTTGCGGTACGCGTCGATCCGAGTTAGGTGTCAAGACGTCCGTACGCGAGCCCACACTCGCTGTTCACGGAAAGGCAGTTAATTTATCTTCACAACAAGCAGATTCAGCATTCTAGTCTTTATCAGGACAGTACGGTAATTGTTCGCGTTGCTGTCCTATCAACTATATATAGAAATGTTGGCTCTCAAGGTACTCCCTGTGGGGGGAAGCAAACGTTTCGTGGTTGCAGTGTGTACATACCTTGCAGTGTGTACATGTATATTGTAGGAAATTTAGCCAATTAACACGATGCGCCTTTAAGCAATATAGTCTTATTCGAGTGAATAAGAATAAATATATGTTTGTAAAACAACACTATTGTGTGTTCTCTCGTCTTGTGTAACAATCGTGTCGTAATTATATACATATATATACATGTGTATATATATATATATATATATATATATCTACGTGTCAGATAATAAAACATGCACAACTTATGTACTCATCGATTATGATTCTGAGCGATTATAGACAACCGGAGTATTAAATCAGAACCGTTTATAAATAGTTGTTTGTGCATTCGTTTGATATGGATGGCTCCCTCAATTCCGTGCCAACATAAGCATCGTTAGGTTGACCGTACGTGCCCAACAACTAACAGAATAGAAAATGTCTTAATTTAAATAAAGGGGCGTAAACGTGTCTTCCTACTGCAGCGGCAGTACTCGAGCCTTAAATTGGATCAACTCGTGCTAGAATTGAACACTACAACGCCCGGACGTATCAGTTCGAATCATATATATATAAATATAAATATGGACGTACGTTTTCTCCGAGTGCTTTCGCTTCCTTGACGCGGCGAAGGCGAGCCTCACGACGTTCCTGCAACGTTATACATAGGTACACGATCGTAAGTCTGGGCTTAACGTAAAAACTAGTTCACACAATTGCAAACAATTTTTGTATGTATATAGATATAAATTTTTATTCATCATATTTATTCCACTTACATTGAGAATGTATATAGCATTTATGCTTATTCTGCTGTCAGCTGGTCATATATATATATATATATATATATATATCTATATATATATATATGACCAGCTGACAGCAGTATAAGCATTAACGCTATATTATTAATTCTCAATATATATAATATATATAAACACTTAACACCAAAAAGACCAACCACTCTGGGATCAAGCATAACATAGTAATTGACATACAAAATATCTGGTACCTTGTTTTTTTCCTTCTTCAACTTGAAATACAGCTCTTGACGCCTGGCTTTGTTGCGGATCTCCGAAATGTTGTTAACCATCTGCAGAGACGGATTGGGTCCCGCTCCTGTCCAATTCGTCGGCGGAGCATCTTCATCCCTGCGCTTATTGCTGCTTCGACGTCCCATCTTCGTTAAGGCGATTGTTTTCCTAATAACTGTTGTTGTTATTGTTGTTGCTGCTGCTGCTGCCGTTGACGGTTACCCCCTACAAATTATACTCTCTCATTAATATCCACGACCACGACTACGTCCTACAGGCTACAGGTCCTCACTACCATCACATACACACCACACACACACAGATAATGGACTACTTTCTGGCATCGAAATGTTTGTAAGCATTTAGCGCGCTAGATGGAATCCTTTGTTGTGTGGTGTTCCGTTGGGTACACGAGAAGGCGGGAAGTCAGCTTCGGAGCTACAGAGATTTAATTAAGACGACAACAGGAAAGAATAAATGAAGAACTGTGATGAGAACAACAATAGCAACAATAATAACAAACAACAACAACAACAACAACGAGAGCAACAACGACAACAGCACCGGCAGACGCTTAATCCATTACGGCGGTGTCAGCGTGGCAGCTTCACGATCGCAGAGCAATAGTCCAGCTCGCACGTGAGAGCCAAAACTCTCTCCAAAAAGGTGCAAACGTCAAAATGCCGAGTTAACTAATGCACTGCACCGCAGCTGGCTAGAGGTGTCAATGTTCGCGCTGTAACAACAACTGCTAACAAAACTAGACTAGATAGACGGCCAGCTATAGCTGATCGCGTTCCTATGGGTCACAAAATCAAAAGATCAAGGCACGAAACACGAGGACGACGACGAAGGCAACAACAAACCGAACTAACTTCTTGGCTAAACACCATCCACCACAACGACCAACAACGACCAACAACACAAATCTTCAGCTACCACTGTTTAATTCCCGCCCGACTCTCGTCTCAAGCCGGACCAGCTGCTGCTGGTTTAATGTGTAAACTGTTAAGTAAACATGCAGACGACATCGACAACAATATAACACGGTGGCGCCCTCTGCAGGACAAAATGAGACAGGCGAGAGACTGCCGACAGACGAATCAACATCAATGCGTAAACTTACAGAAGAAACAACCCGCATTTGCGCGCGCGCAATTTCAAAATTGTTCGATATTGTTCGATCTACAACGACAACATCACCGACAGCGGGGTATGCGCGATTGTCGTATGAATAGTATTTAGTCTGAAAGGATAAGAGTAATAATTATAATACTTAATATATAATTGAGTAATAATACTATCATGATTTATGCTTAATTAACTCCACAGGCACATCACAAAGTAACCAACCTATACTTTGCTGTTTGTGTTGTTGTGAAATCATTGTTTATATTTATGTTGTTGTTGTGTTGTCGTCGTCGTATTCGTTACCGCAGGCGTTCGAATTGAGTGTCACTATACTTAGTGGTGTTGGTTGTTGTGATCAAACTGTCATTCATCTGGAACGCTGTGTCATCGAATGTGTCGTAGGCAGAGCATTGACGGTTCTTTATTCTTCTTCCTAGGACGAGAGGCACACAAGTCAGTGTAAAGCTTCGAAGCCTCTGCCGAGATGAATATCATTACGTCGTCCAGCAAAAACAAGTGGCAAATGTCGACAAACCGCTCATAAAGCCACGAAGTGATGTAAGCCGCAAATGTATATATATATAACACAATTCTACGATATATAGCTATAAACGTATAATTATATTATAACATTATTTGCATATATATATATATATATATATATGTTAGAGAGCAATGGTTAAGAAATCATGCAGTAACAATAATAAGTTATTAAGCGGCTCGTATACTGAGGAGTGGCATAAAAAAAACTGTACTTTATGTCAATGCCGCTGTGCCTGATAATCATCGATTGCTATCATGCGTTTTTACATTAAATGTTCTGTGAACAACCACGTCCATGGACAGCATCTATAACAATAGTGCTAATACTGTTGCTACATCTCTCTTCTCTGCCGGTTGGGTGCTAGTGTTTATACGTGTGTGTCTTTGCATTCGTAACGTGCGTCGATTTTCCCAGATTCATATATCGCTCTACGGGCTGCTGTTCTCAGAGGTTGTGCAGTACTGCCAAAATCGAGCCTCGTCTATTACTGAAATACAGGCAAAGCTTGCCGATCTGGGTCAGCATGTAGGACAGCGCGTCATGGACGTTCAGGTAACTATATATATATATGATGTATATTTTTCTCGCCGTAAGGTTGGTTACTTATTCGAAGGGATTAACAAAATTAGAACACCTATAGACTTAGTGTGCAGCGTTTTAAAGAGATTATGTCGGTAAATCAAATATAATTCGTCACTATAGAAAAATGACAGTTCAACTAAAGTTGGCTAATAAAAGCAATCTGTACACAGGCCGTTCGGGAAAAGAACTTCAAGCGGGAAACGAAGCTCATTCAGATGCTCATCACCATCAAAACTACCGTATGGAAGAACCTTTTCGGAAAGGAGGCTGATAAGCTCGAACAAGCCAATGGAGATGACAAGTGCGTTATGTCTTGATGTTATTCTTCTATATACTTTATATTATTATTGTAATAATAAAAACTATATTTTATTAATATGATTATGTTATGCATTCACACATTAGGAAGTATGAATTATAAAGCAAAGCGTGTACTACAAGTTGTATAGGCAGTAGGTTATTGCAGCGTCCCATGGCACCAATGATGGAACCGGTGCACTACAAAAGACATCGGTTGTCTCAGCTTCCCTGCCGGTCGTATTTACATAAATCGACCAAATGTATTTTTCAGAACTACTACATTATCGATCAGGACCCTTTGGTGAATCGCTTCATTTCTATGCCGAAGGAACCTAATGAACCTGAACTGTGCCGCTTTCATGGCTGGCATAGTCGAGGCCATTATGATCGGCGCCAACTTGTAAGTAACCTCACCTTGTCGACCACTCAGTGTCTACATGATCTATAGCATAGCTTTCTGCTAGTACCAAAACAAGTGTTTGTATCGGGCTATAGGGCTGTATTTGTCATGTTTGCATATCATGTTAAATG
>QVRM01005858.1:0-41278 GCA_003439945.1 Dermanyssus gallinae | reverse complement strand
CTCGTTCTTAGAACCGGCTCTTTCTTTATTATAAACCGTATTACAATTAGAACCGGCTAGTTCTTAGAAACGGCTCTTTCTTAAAACCGGTTTTCATAAGTAAAACCAGCTCGTTCATAAAACCGGGATCGTTCGTAAAACCAAATTGGCTAACAACTGGCTCGTTCCTTACAACAGCTCGTCTTAGACCGGATTGTTCTAAAACGGCTCGTTTTTAGGAACTGGCTGTTCTTAGAAACCTGGCTGTCTTAAAACCGGCTCGTTTTTAGAACTGGCTTGTTCTTAGAACCGGCTTGTTCTTTCCATATCATCCCACTAGAGTTCTGTGCACTCCAGCATAGCTTGGAAGACACCCAACCTTGCCACAACGCTATGTGCGCGACATATGCACAACATGGTTTGATAATATGGTTTGATAGGGATCATGTCTAGGCCCACTTTTATTCTGTATATTCATCTTAGATCTTAAAAACGTTAACCCAAACACTAAAGCATAAACTCTACGCAGATGATCTTAAACTTTATGGGCCATCTGGCACAAAAGCCAAGAGGGAGCTATTACAGAGGACAATTGATCCATCTCTGATTGGTGCGCCAAAAATGATATGATAATTTCGGTCCCTAAATGCGCCGTTGTGTGTCTGAAAGAGGACCACGTTTACACACTTGATGGACAAGAGATACCTAAAGTAAACAGCATTCGCGACCTTTCGGTAACGGTAACACCAGAGCTAGATTTTAACATTCACATCACGCAAACTATTCAATCTGCTAGTCTTATATGTAATATGGATATTTTCGTTGTTTTATTATCAAATTTCCAATGTTCTATATCCGCCTTTATAATAGCCTTGTAGTTCCCCAATTCATCTACAGCTGTGAAGTCTGGCGGCCGTATTTGAAGAAACATATTGATGCAATTGAAAAAGTTCAGTCTTGTAGCAGCCTCGACTTAGTACCTATATCAGAACTACACTCGAGAGTAGATTTCAAAATGCACGCACGAATCTCTCAGTCGAATAGACTTCCCATCTTTTTTAATATTCGCGACAACAATCTGAGCAGTACTCAACCAAATCGTCGAAAATAGTTGCACGATCTGACCGAATCAACAATATGTTTTTTGTGGCGCATGGCGAAAATGTTGAGAACCATAAACTAGTGATATATTATTATATACTGTACATTTACATATATTTTGCAAAGGTACTATTTCGACCTATTATATGGTAAAATTGTTCTTTATGCCTCTTATATTTTGCATTGTATATATTAAATACAGGATTTTCCTGAATAATTACGTATATAATTATCTACCCTTTGAAAGCAATAAAGGAACACTTGAATTGAATAATACAGAATATTATGCCCAATATAAACTAGCTCCTATATTCCTAAATATGTTTGCATTTGCATTTTATCCTACTGTTAAATATATTCGCATATATTATATACGTACTGCAGACCTAGGCGATTTCCTTTTTCTTTTAAAAACTTCCATGTCAAACATGTTACAGTGAGTTGTTAAAAAAATTGAAAAAACGTTACATGGAATTGTTGAAAAAAGTTAAAAATGCTACATTAAATGGTTCAAAAATGTTAAAACTGCTAGATTGAGTAGGTGCGAATGTATTAGTCCTTTTGTATAGCTTTTTGTATATAGAAATTTGTATAGCTTAACAATAAATGATTGGACTTAAATACATTACCGCCCGGAGAAAACTGCTCCATTGCAAAAAAAAATCTAAATGTAACATGTCAGATCCCACATCGTCGTGTTTTGTCGTGTGCGTAGTGTCCGTATAGAATAACTAGTTGTCTCGCAACAGCACATTTTATGTTGCTATACCGGGCAAAAACACCTGTGTCCAAATTTAGTAATTTAACTCCTACTCTGAGACAACTCTTCTTAGAGACCATGTTTCATCGAAGAAAAAAATTGCTTTAACGAGCTCTACAAATACTATAATCGCTTCTCAGAAATTTGTCAGACACCTTACATATATATATACTCCGTTTGTTAACAACTACGGTTAGAAAACTTGTCAACGCTTGTCTAAGCACTCTGTTCCTTCAGCTGCTTGAGGCGAACGCTATAACGCTGTGTCGACACTGCCAACTCTTCTTGACGCTCTTGGACGCCATGAACGAAGCTAAGATGATGTTCGCGCGTCAGGTATGGACGGGACCAATGAATGTAGGCTGTACAAGTTCAATACTGGCGGCTGCACTCGACGCGGTGCGCTGCTACGACCTGGCGCTATATGGCGCGTCAATGGCACTTCTGCGTCTGATGTTCCCGTATGTTCTACGGCCTACATTTGCTGACCGTAGCGGTGCTGGTCGCACCGCACCGACTCCGCTCCCCCCTGCTCCCCACTCACACATGCAAGCATCCTTGTCTACGTCTCTGCTCCATTGGAACAAATAGAATGAGGCTGGTCGGACCTAGCAAAGAGAAGACAACGAACAAAAGAAGATAATGAAACTCCGTAGTAGCCGAACAGTACAGCTACGGAGTCAACCGAGTCTATCGGACAGGCTTCTACGAACGCTTTTTAGCGTTGCCGTCGTTGTCGTCGTCGTAGTCGCATTGGCGTTCGGTCTAAATGGACCTATTACTATCGTTGTTAGCATGGTTGTTGGCATTGACAGCAAAGAAGGCAGACGGCTCGTTCTTCGTTGCAAGGTGTTTGTGGAACGTACAGTTAGTAGGCGCGTAGGCGCGAACCCCCGTCCTCTACCTGGCAGTACAAGCACCTACTTTGCCCACTACTACTACTACTACTACAACTACTGCTCGCTGGCTAAGCCTCGGAGGAGTGCTTTATCGGGCCGACCCGACAACGAACTCGCGAAATCCCTTAACGCAACGAACATCTAGCGATACGCACACACACACACACATGTGTGGGCACAACAAGAGACAAAGAAGAGAGAGAGACAGGAAGAAACGAGTCCTGAAAGAAGTCCTGGGATCGTCGCGACCGTCGACGACGACGACGGAAACAAGCGCAAGTCAAGTATGAAGCCAGCAGTTGGGTCGTCCGTTGGTCGGTCGGTGCTGGCGGCGTAGACTAGACCAACTGGAGCCGGTGCTGAACGGAAGGAAGGAAGGTCGTTTACACGGCCCGATCAACAAACAGACACACAGACAGACATATAGACAGGCGTACACAATCCAGCGATGGGTGTTTCCTGTCTAACATATGCGCATGCATGTTTCTGCTGAGGCGGACATTCTGTACGCCGACACCCGCACTGCGGTGCGGATACGGAACGATATACGAACGAGCAAACGATACGAATGCTGTATGCGGCCTGCAGCTGGGCCCAATGGCGGCCTGGTTGGTGCCAACTGTTTGCAACGCGCGGCAATCGGCGACGCGTTGTCGGGCAGGCGGAATTCTTGACTCGGCAGGGGACAGCCTACACCCGCTGGGCGCTGAGCGCGTAGAAACATGAGAACAAGCACTAGAGTCTCCCTGAGCTCCTTTGCTCTACGGACTACTTTCCCCACCGCACATCCACCCCCACCCACCCCCCACCCGCCCGCCGACCCTAGTTCCCCTCGATTGATGTGGTAAGTGATCAAAGCAGGCAATCCAGGTGCTTATACTGCCCTCTGACTGCTCGAAGGCGATCTGGTCGCCGCCACCGAAACGGTGAAAGGTTTGGGCGGGTCGAAGCTGTTCGGGCAGGCCCGAAGCTGTTCGGGGAAGCCTAGCACTCCGAAACGCGAGATACAGACGCCTAGAAACCGGCCCAAAAAGCCACCAGGAAAGCGCAAACGACGGCAGGGTCTTACCGTGTTCAGTCACCTCTGTGCGTGTCGTTAGACGAGGTTCGTTGACATCGTACGACACAAGCGCAGCGAGCGAGAAGACAGACCGAAAGCTTGTGTTGGCTTTCTATCTGTCTTAGCGTGCCGTTTTTTTCCTCTCTCCTCTAGGAGGCTGTACATAGAGGTAACTGAAAACAAAGGGTGTTGAGCTCATTGTCTATTCATACGATCCATGTCCACTTACGCTAAGTTGAGCTCGCGATTTTTTCATACGATCCACGTCCATTTACAATGTTTTTACAGATTTTAATGTTGTTTTGCGAATATATGTGCAAAATATATAGCTAATGAGCTGCCGCATCCAAATAACAGAACCGATTGGGAGCGTCGCTCTAAACACGTAGGCATATAGCTCAGTGATCGAATACAGCCCTATCCGTGCCGCTTCGTCTACGCAAAATCTTAGTGTCATCTCCGCGGAACTCTCTCCTTAGCCGATTCAGACGAAAGTATTTTACAAAGTAATCATATAATAATTACATGTATTAAACATTACCTTAGATTAATGCTTATTTTTATTAGAGATTAGTCCTGCACTGTCCCCTTTTTAAAATGTTTTTTTTTTGTATTTTGGTTATACCCCAATTAAGTCTATTCTGTGATTAACCGCTAAATTGAAAAAAAATCTAAATTAAAATTTATGAAAGGCCAACTTACAACTTACTTTGGATTAACCCACCTCTTCAATGTAAGGCCCAAATCCGCAATGTCATGTTTTATGTCAAAGTCAAGCGATACCCGCAAGTTTTGTCGCAAAACTGCTCAGAACTGCTAAGCGTCTCTACTATTCCATAATCCGGCATATTCAGCGTGTTCCACAGCAACATGTTTTCTGCGTGGGAGTTTGACCTGTTCCCCTTCTATTTCATTTTAGATGTGGCAAATTTTTGCCTAATTTGGAATTATCTTGTCATCAGTTTATCAACTTCGTATGAGCCTGACACTATGGCGCATGGCGTCGGCCATTAGGATAGGACAGGCGGCCCCGTCTGTAAGTCTTCGACATGTTTGCCGTGAAACACGCCGAGCTCGACGCTACAGTAGTAACGCAGTACGCAGCCTTTAAAAAGGCAAGAATACCATCCTCACACGAGCCGAAAAGTCGCCGCAGTGAGCTGCGACCTGACGGGATCACCATTCCGCCATGGTCAGACGGAAAAAGCCCTGTATGTGACGTAACAGCTGCATGCACGGCTGCCTTGCTGCATTTACGCCACAGCACAGTTGAATCTAATGGGTCGCTCGCAGAACCTCGTACGCAGAATTTGGAAAAGCCTATTCCTACCTGCCCCATCAGCAGAGGTACAGCGAAAATCATAACGATATCACAAAACGCATAAAGGACGTTACGGGTTTTGAAACAGATGATGTCTTTGGCCGTTTGTAGGGGAGCGTGGCTTCTATTATAGGTGCCCTATATTGACAGGAAGAAGCTGACAGCGAACGTCTGGCTAAAACGTTCACACCTCGCAATTATATTAACTGTGAAGAATAATAATCATAGCTAGATACCTAGATAGAAACCATGAAATTAAAAGGATACACATTCACACCTCACAATTGTATTGTTCTAACACATAATAATCATAATAGGTTTCATGTCACAAATATATCAAAATTAAACCTGCAAACGTACTGCAAATAGCTTGTTGTCTCCACTGTTATATACAGCTGACATAACCAATGTCTCTTTCAGCAACTGATTATCTGCATGTATCGTCAAATGATTTTCCTAAGTTTAGCATGCAGAAGAACAAATATTTGCTGTACCTACAATTCGCAACCCTGTAGTACTGAGTGAAAGATCAGTCAATGTTTACCTGCACTGAAGGACTGACATAAGTAGTCAAGGCATGTTTATCAGCACAGATGCATTCACATGGCAGATGTATAATCCCTCCTTGCGACAAACCTTGAAGAAACTGCCAACACCGGCGTACCCAGGAGATTCACAACATAAAGGAGACTCGCGTTGAAATGGTTCAGCCCGGTCTGACTTTTTGGTACATTTAAGAAAAGATAGCTCCGTGTCAACCAATACACTATAACAGAACGCATGACATAACCAAGAAAACGAATAAGAGAAAAATTATGCATGGAATTACATTGATATCCTTGTCATTAGGTTAGCTTGCGATCAGTGCAAACTACGTTATTCGACTACCTTTACCGTCAAGGCCATTGGAATAGCAGTACTTACTTTTTTGAGCGCGCAACGAAACAAATTACAACTTTTAACCTGTAGTTGTGCACTAATTGGCAAGCAACTTCATCTACCACTTTGGCGACTCGCAAACTTTCTAATGATAGAGCTTATAGGGAAAAGCCGTGGGTATATATAGGCATCAACGACACTCGAGGCACTTTATGCCCCTAGCTAATAGATACAAAACTATTTGTCTTCTTTTTAGTCTTTAAGATGACGGCGCGATCTCTCTACTAGTTCTGCTACTAGTGTGTAATAATATGGCCTAACAAATGGGTCGTTAATAGACAATACGAGTTTATGCGTGACGATGACAAGCCCCAGCACTCGATCATTCGATATAGACCATCACTACCACCCTAGCTACAAGATGTATTATTAAGCACGGTGAATAGTGTTTATTTACGCGATTTCGACGTTAGCTTGTAAAGTGTCGACATCTAACGACACCCGACCTTTGCCCGAGTGACACTGTTAGTACTATGTACGTACATATTGTTTACTTTGCAATAATTTGCATCTCAAGATGGTACGTAATTACAAAACAGTCGTCATTATATATAATTTGAACACTTTAGCGACCGTCCCACCGGGCGAGAGTGTGCAAAGACGGTCGATGCTTGATGATGTTAGTACTATGTGGCGATATCAAAACGAAACCCGGGCCCTGCTCGACTTGCGATGGACAAATTATTTTAGTGGTCTCTATAAGTCAAACAACATACAGTGTGTGAGATTGCCATAAGTTGTTGCATATACACTGCTCCTTCCAAGTATCGGACAAAACGACACAAACTGCAGATCATGTTTTTGGCAGGACATCAAAATTCCAAAAGTTTTAAAATAATAAAAATTCCGACCACAACTTTAGACGCTTAAAAACCAAAGCGACCGCCTTATAAGGAAGATCCTCGTTGAAGGTGGCTCAACATTGATTGGCAAAACAGCTGATTATTGGGGCAACCTACCAGACACCAACAAAACAAATAAATACTACATCAACAAACTGCATGTACTTTGTTGAAGGTTGATTTATTCCGTCTGATAGCTCCTGTTGCTATCAGAAGCAACAGGACCAGCGATAAAGCGTGCAACACGAAGTTCGAAGCACGACCTACTCCACGGCGTCCTCACTTCAACAGCAGCTATATCCACTACGTCTATTCTTCTGGTACTCCAAGCGAAAGGTGTACGCCAAACGCAACGTCTCATAACACTCAGTTGGAAAACGCGGCACTGACAGGCACTGATGTGAAAGTAACAAGACGTGCCGGCATATTACGACAGCTATCACGTGCAGGTAGCTGCAAGCAAGTTCAATGAAGTACTAGACCAGAGAATATTGTTTTTAATGGTACAATAGTTTTATTATAATTTAGAAGAATATATATATAATGCTTTACGGCGTTGCTGCTCGTCGGCCTAGTTGCTCCTTCTGTGCGCCGTAGAATATTTAATTCGGTCCGAAGCCAAGTCAGTTGAAACAGTGCAGAGTATCCGGCGCTGGAAACGAGGGGGCGTTGGCACTAAGCGCCGCAGGGCAAGCGAGGAAGAAGATCATACTTAAAACAAAGACATGAAGTTTATACTTAATAGTCAGGCTATACCCCGCGAGCTTATGGAAACTCCATCAGAATGACCGCTATAGATTGCCAAGCCCCTTGTTCACTTCTAACGAACCACAGGGGAGAACTCATTTACGAACCGCAGGGGAGAACTCATTCAGGGAATATGAGATTTTTCTTTATGCACATGCGTCACAAGCAGGTAGTGTGACTAGTGTGGGACTCACAAGCCCAGTATACGCGTATTGTCGAGCCCGGTGGCGTAGTGGCTTAAGTCTGCGCCTTGCAACCGGAGGAGACACATAGGTACGCGGGTTCGAGCCCCACCGTTGCACATTTGTATTTATGGGGTCCGTCTATGAAGCAATGTGAAAAACAGTTCCGTAGACGTTAAATCTTGCCTGAGGGTCAGCTCGAAAACTTTACTTAGTATACGCGTATTTCTTCCCACCCTCCGGGTCCGGTATTGCTTCGGCATTACTTTGCAACTACACTAAGGGAATTCTTCAGAGGGAAAAAGTTGTACAACTACTAGAACATGTAGGGGACTCTCCGTCACCCGCCGTCATGGTTCCGTCGCACCATCCCCCCCTCGCCTTCACGCACTACGTCGCTTGTGTGGATTATCCGGATAGATCAAAACAATACCAAGTATAACGAGCCAGAGTACGTACGTCGAGACCACTAGAGCCCGTCTGCTCAAGCGTCTCGTCCCCCTCCCCCTTGGGCATTCGACTCGACCGTGGTATCGCGGAGTACTACAGGATACTTCAGGATATTTCATAGCACTGCCAATTGCATTGTACTTGAGCATACTGATTATTGCCTAATGCGTATTTATAGTCCATGGAAAAGATTTAAAGATCAACTGGTACGGGGATATAGGCGTCTGTACTTAATTGTGCATAGATATCAATAGACAAGTAGTAATAAATGTAGATTTTAACTGTTGATTGGCAAAAAGAGGTTTTCGCAAAATTAGCTTCAAAACAGAAGTCGTAGTGTCATACTCGCCCGTCTCGTAGCATTTATGAATCGCACCCAGCGGCGCACTATCTGCCATTCTTTTCTATACTGTGATTCGAATTTCCTGTTCGGAGGCGCGAGGTCAAGGACACTAATGATAACAGCTTAATGCGCACTAAAGCGAAATAATATATATATATATATATATATATATATATATATATATATATATATATATATATATATATATGTGTGAATAAAGATAAGTGCAAAGACTGAGTTATAAAACCACTAAATAATTAACCCAACAAAGAAAATTAAAACAGATTTTATTATGAATCACTTGCTTTCTCCATGTTCAGCGTCAAAAAAGATGTCGTTTCAAGGCAGTAACCCGATCAGCATTCCAAAGCTACAATGGTAGCTTGTTTCAAATGGCGGGCAGTATGTAGGACAGAGAAGGGCGGAAGAAGGGTAAGTTTGAACCCGCCGACCTTTGTAACGCCGCGGCCGGAATTTTAATACTTTGCGCCTTATAGGCTAGCACCCCTAATTTGAAACGTGTCAGCTGGTTATGAGAAACCCGAGCCTTGTGTGTACCACGGGGCTGCACCCGCGCGACGAGGTATACCAAATACGGCTTTAATTATGTCATTGTGAACGACCTTGAGCATGGCGTACGTGGTATCCCATGGAGTAATTCCGTAAATTAGAATGGCTCCAGAAGTGTTTTGTAAGCACGTAACAGAAGGTCCTGCAAAGCCTTGACTCTTCTCAAATGCACGAGTCAGGCCACCATGGAGTAGCAAGGCTGATGCTGACCCTACCTTGATTGTGTCATTGGCGGGCCTGCTCGAAGGAAGATATTGCCTGTGTTCAACTTCTGCCACGATGCCCGCTACGGGGTCTCGTAAAGAACGAGCGTCGTCTTAGGCGAGTTAACGATAAGACCAAATCTTTGAAATAAATATATGGCCTTCTCAATCAGGGTTCAACGCGCTGATGATTACGTGTATTCTTAGATACTTGGTAGTGTGACACACGGAAGCAAATGAGTAGCATCACACATCCTCCGAAGCTTTAACGATCTCCTACCAGATATGTCCCAATGCCAGCTCAGTGGACCGCGCTTTTCTAAAACCGAATTTTTGAAGGCACAATTGAAATCGTCCAAATAACTTTACAGCCGCTGTTTAGCAAGCTTTTAAAGACTTTTGAGACAGATACAAATGATATCGGGCAGTAACTACAATGTTGGTACCGTCAGCCCTTACTTTTATTGAGCAGAGTCATCACAGGTGTCTTGAGACGCTCTGGAAGCACGTCTATTATTACTGAGAAACGGGATACGACAGCCAGAGGGGCCGCTAAAATGTCACACTTACTGCCCAGTTTTAAACGCTTGCTCTTCAGCAGTACGCCGTCCCGCCGCGTATCGTTTCTGGTTAACCTATCGTTTCTGGCTTCGGTTTTGTGGCTCTCGCCTCTATGTAACGCTCCTCTCCACCCTACCAGAAACCATGGGGAAATGCATGATAACATTCATCACTGACAGCTCCAAAATACGAGGTAGTTTTTCGACATTCGACCAGAAGTCTGGCTTCTTTTCATTTTTGTGGTTTTCATCGTTTTATTGTGAGTGAAGCAGTGAATCGCCAGCGAGACTTCCGTCCTGACCTGTCGAGTACTATTTTAAGCCTTCAGCATTTCCGTTATCCATTGGCACAGGCTCCGAGCAAGTTGCTTTGCAATATCTAAGGAGCCTAGAGAGGAAGAACCGAGGGTTCAGGTAAATCTTTTGACTAGGCCGTCTGCCTATGGGTGCTATACCGATGTGCGCCGATGCGCTACCGCAAAGTCGGTCAGGAACAAATATTGCTTTAATACTGCTTACGATTTGTGAAATAAGTGATGCTCTTACGATTTGTGAAATAACTGGCGATACGTTGGTGAAATAAGTGATGCTTTAACCAAATGATTGACGCCGAGCCCACTTCGAGTGTCTAGTCTGCCACGGCTAGTGCAAATTTCGCGTCTAGTCCCAGCAATCTTTTGGGCACTTTCGTGTTTATCACCAGTCGCTATCCGGGCTAATGGGTCACTTAAATTGGCGCTTAAATTGCTGATTTTTATCGTTGGCTGTCATCGTCGGCCACCACCAGTTGATGTCTTTGATCTCTTGGGTGGTGCGTGTGATACCGTGCGAGCCGTGTCGAAAGCAAGCCAACACGCCGCGTGTCGCAAATCTTTCAGTAGTATCACCTGCCGATCTCGCATGATCACTCTTCCGACCTCTGCAACCTCATGTATTATCGACGCCCATCAACCATGCGGCGTTTTCGGTTTTCTCTGTTGAAGCCCCATTTACTCACTTGCCTCGGTTCCTCATCCGATCTTGAGCTACTCCTGCCGCACGTCTGGAAGAGTACCTGCAAGTACCTCCTCTATTTCTTCGCTTGTCTCAAACGACGTACTTATTGGCGGTCTCGACATCATATCCGCTACATTGTTAGGTTTGCCTGCCTTTCACGGCTATCTTTAATTCACAGTTAATTGTTTGTGCGTTTTTATCCACAGTGTTATTCTCATCGGCGTTTGCCTCTCCCCCCGGCCCAAATTAATAGTACTAGCGCCTGGTGGTCAGTGTCTAATTTCAACCCTCTTCCCTAGAGGTACACATTTAATTTACCGCGGCAAGTGCACGCAGTTAATGCTACTTTCTCGCCGGTGATGTACCTCCGTTATGTTTGGCCGAGGGCAGCTGACGCATAGACCATAGGCCGCTCTTTTCCGTCGTCTTATACCTGCAATAGATAAGACAAGCTCTGCTTATACCTACCTAGCCTGCGACGCGTTCGACGTCCTCCATACCTTATATCGCCTATAGATTATCGCTTCTCAGACTAATTTCTTTCGTACTCACTTTGTATAGTCGAGCATTGTGGCGTGGTGCATTCGTCTGCGCCTTGCAACCGGATACAACCGGAGATACATAGGTGCACGAGTCGGAGCCCCACCGTTACTCATTTGTATTTATGGGGGTCCGTCTATGAAGCAATGCGAAAAGCAGTCCCGTGGACGGACGTTCAATCTTAGCTGAGGGTCAGCCTGAAGACTTCCTTTTACTCACTTTGTATCAAACAAAATTGACAGCGTTTCGCGCCGAGCTCGCATTAGTTGTAAGGCATTCCTACCTGCCGAGTTCGCCCCACTACTCGGTCTGGTCTGACCCTCTAGGCCCACCATTTTGGTGTCCCATCTAACCCTCAATTTCCAAACAGTGCCTCAGCAAAGCGCATTTTTGCACTTTACTGCCTACATTCAAGCGCCTGTAGCTATCCCTCTTAAACGTCAATCCAGTCCTTCCACGTCCACCGGCGGCACCCCAGGCGCGCTCGAAGAACGTGTTTGTAGGCCAATCCGAGCCACTGTCTCCGTTACGTCTAATCGCCGCGACTTGTCAAATCCTGTCGACTGCGTCAAGTTGTAGGTATGAACGATGCATCGGATTACTCCTACAATTAGAAATATTCCCTAAAATATTTTCGATCCACTACGCCGCACTGCCACACTACATTGAAAACTTGATAAGTGCGTACAACAAAAATGACAGGAAACATTTTACGTCTTCACTTCAAATTCTTCTTAAGAATAATTTCTAAATCATTGCATAAGACACGGGCAAAAACTCATTTGTTTTTAAACGCTAGCCACAAACGCTCTAACCTTCGTTTATATATATAGAAAATAATGTGATGATACATTAATCATTTACAATACGTTTGCACACTCGGCAGTGCTCGCCTTTATATATATATATATATATATATATATATATATATATATATATATATATATATATATATATATATATATATAAATATATGTATAAATATATGTATATATATATATATATATATATATATGCCTCGAAAAGAGAACCAAGCGCAATCAAATGGTTCTTCCATGAGTTTAATCAAAATCGTCAGTTAGGCAGTTCGCTCCCATAGAAACATGCACTTTAAAGACTTTACAATCAACAACATGATATATGTATTGTATATTTCAACTGTTTACATAACAATCTGTTTCAGAAAAAATCGTGAAGTTTCACATATTTCTACAGAGACACGCACGCATGAGCATCTCACGTCAGGCCTGAGGAGAATGAGGAATAATTTTGATGGCCTTTTCTTTTCCATTGAAAACGACATAATGATAATAAGATCAACACAAACACATCGATAGGAGAAGACCACCTTCTCCCTTACAGGCCCATTTCGACTATCGTACCGACTCATCCGGCCGCGACATATCAATAGCCGAATGACTAATAAACATGAGAGAAACGACGATGCGGACGGTCAAATCGGGCGCGTAGGCCCTCTGTGTTCGTTTGACACGAGTGAATTGATTCAAGCTCTACGCGAGCTCTATTTATCGTTCATGAACTCGGTGCGTCGTTCTACCCATTTGCCATCCTCGACGGTCTTCTCCACGTAGAGAGCAGTGTTATCCCCGCGGATGAGCACCATTGTGTGCGTCCGTGAGCCATAGTTGTACTCAGGAATATAGAACTTGAGACGGCTTCGAAGATCTAACATCTCCGGAGGATCATCTGCAAACGTAAGGAATAACGTAACTGTTCAGATATACAGAGTACTAAATGGTATATTGTATATTAACAAAAAAATATGACAGGGATCAAAATGGCTAATCATTTCTTTGCTAAGAACAAGTCTGTACACACAATGCATATTTGCACTAAAAATGATCTCTGCATATGAGACGATTATATCAACTGTGTCTCAACGTTGCATCTCGTTTGTACCAACGGAATCATTCCCAGTCATCTGGTAGCTCATCTGAAGGCTTACAAGGAATTGCAGTAAGCCGCGCAAACTTCAATCAATTTACACATGTTCACCTTAACTAACCTATGTTCTACTATCCCCTTAGCTTTACGATTTCAACAAACGTTTTCGTTTTCGTTTTTTTTTTCTAAAAAATATATGATTTCTGTATTGTAATTAATCCTATGACGTTGTAATTATTCCTACAGCCTGGTTAACTGTATGGAAACACCAGGAAATCCAAGTACAGGAAAGAAAACAATGTTTTCTGAAGAAAGCGCCACAATATTCTTTAAAAAATAACTGCCAGAAATTGCTCAATAAATCTTTGTGCAAACTTAGTATTTGCTCTACTTAGTAATTATCGCTAAAAATGCCGCCAAAGCAAGATCTAGCGTACCTGTCTGTTCGCGCATTGCATCATCATTGCCGTAACACGTCTCATCGTTCATAATGTCGAACAGAGCTTTTTCGAGCCGCTGCTCGCAATCCACGTTCTTTTCGACGGCCGCCTCAAAAAGTCGCTTTCCTGCGTCTACTTTTGGCCACTGCTGAGGCAGGATACTATTGCCGAACCCATAGAAACCTAAACACAAATGTGAATATACAGAAGCAGTACACAGTGCACACGTTACTCGTCTGGAAGAGTTCGTCAACTTATTGCCACATCGAACAGTCGAATATATATATATACGAGATCAAATGGAGAAGCGTGCTAGAAACTCTAACATCAAGAGCGCGACATTCCATCACTATACGACACACCCCTTTCGAAGTGATCTCAAAATTATTGGAATATATATTTGTATATAAAGATATATACAAGCAAGCAATTTATGTTGTGCTGAGCTAATAAAACAAACCTTTTTGGATGAACTGGACACCTAGAGATGATTTGTTACACATGTAAGCGCCACCTCCCTTTTTAATGTCAATACACACAATTGTAAAGCCGTTGAATTCTTCCCGACTCTCGTACAATGACTGCAAATGCATCGCCAAATCACACTTTTATTTAGCATAGATGGCTTATTATAGGAACAGCATTTTGTCGCTTCACAATTCAGAATGTCAGAAAAATAGACATGACATTACATCTAAAAACAAGTTAGACGGCTTTAATTTTTAAGAACATCTGCCACGTATTGTCTCTAACACGTTTTACAGGCACAGATCTCTTACAGAAGTATTTTTTTACCAAACTTACTGGAATAATTTATGTACGCAATTGAGCCAAAAGTAAGCCGCGCAAAATATTTCTGAACAGCACTCGGAAAATTGACTTAGTATGGGGCAAACGTTCAGGGAACGAAGTTAATATAGATCACAGCAGGACTACCTTAACGTAATCACTAGGTGACACTGCAGCATTGCTTCCTCGGAGAAAATCGACAGCTAGAAATCCTCTTCCACGCTTCCCACTTTTCAGCTCAGAAGTCTTCTGGAGCACATTTAACAACGCGGCAAATCGTCCGTTCCGGTGGAACGCCAGCCAAGTTCCACCCTCCCGTCCCGGTTCTAGGTCCATACCTGTGGAACAAGGACAACACGGCCATATTAATATAAACAACGTCTTTTAGAATTCGCCTAACAAACTTTAAGGCGAACATTTTTTTGGCCGCTTTTATATATATATATATATATATATATATATATAGCGATACGTGCGACCAGGTCGTTATCATGGTACCCGCATGCATTGGTTTAAAATTACAAAAAAACAGACCTCCAATAATGTCGCTGTTGTCCTTCCAAAACTGGGCGGGGGCCGTCGGCCGAGAAAAAAGCTCATCGCGAATACTCATCATGATGAGCTTATAGCCCGTTGGCGAATTCTCGTCCGGGTTCAGAAAGAAGATGAGCACGCACATCGTGCTCCCTGGGTAAGTGGTTGTGTTGGTTCCAAAGAAGCCAGCGTTCTACTGTTATTGCTCCTGCTGATGGCCAGCTGACAGATCTTAGATCGCTCGACCGCTGATATCGTTGCAACGTAACAAACGTAACAAAACTTGTCCTCTTTTTAGGCGGCCGACCGAGTCCGCCGGCTTCACACGAAGTGCTTGTTGTCACCTCTGATATCGGCGGCACCTCGTATTGTAGACAGCGTCCTTCGTAGCAGCGGCACCATCACCACCATTACTAGAAGCAACAGACCAATAGTAGAGGAAAGAGAACACCGTCACACAACGTGCACACAATCAAACATCTTATCACGCTGTCAGCACGTTTTTGGGCGAAGGCTGACTGAGGTAGAATAGAAGCAACAGTAATAATAATATTTGAATTAATAAAACAATGAGCAAATAACAGAAATACCAAGTACGAAAACGGTGTCAATAAATTTCATGATAAAAGCATTCATGAACGGTTTCACAAGTTACAGTTCTTTAAAATAGCTATACGGCAATATACAGCAGTAAAAACTACGGCAAGGAACCAATTACTGTAATGAACTGCTTCTGTGCAAGCAGCATGTTATCAGCAAGGTGTGAGGAATCCATAATTCAATATTGTCATATGGGACCACGATGGACATCGGTGACGGACAAAGTCGCCAACGTAGATAAATGATCCGCAAGCTCCGTCACCAATATGGTATCCGCATCAACAACGACAGCAGCAATCACAATAAATAGCAGCAGGCGCTAACAGCAACAACAACAACGGCAACAACAACAACAAACAGAAGCAGCCATTACCAACAGCAACAAGAGCAACACAACCTCAACTAAACAGTCATGGATGTCACTATGTTCTCCATTATACAATAGTTCCCATCATCGTTGCTACGGGTTGAGCCACCACCGTGGGTTTCTCCTTCCCCCCCTGACATAAGCGTGCGAGTGAGTACATTGCCAGCTCTCGCCGCATGACAGCTGGATGCATCGTTGTTGTCGCCATCAGTCGCTAGCAATGATATATTATCATTATCATCATCAGAGTATAAGACCACCATGACAATTGTTGCCAATCTATCAATATCAAGGAGCAACAATAACAACAACAACAACAACAATCCGAAAAGAAAGAGCAGCGCTGTAAATAAGCAAGCCGGCAATTTTGTGTACTAACTGCTAATGCCCGTTCATGTGTCATCGGTGCGGCACATTCGTTGGTGTATATCCATCTATGCCAGCTAGGCCAGCCGAACTTGGCTGCTGACTACCAAAACCTGCAGCCTCTCGGCAACAGCATCCCAGAACCAACACCAAAAAAAAATGTATTCCTATAGAAACCTGAATAGATAGATATACACTATATATTAATAGATCGGTCGATAGGCGCCGCGTCGGCAGGGCACGCAAACATTGTATGAAGGTCCCTGGCCGCTTGCCGGTTAATCCTCTATCCAATGATCGTCGGTCGTCAATGTTGTTTTGAACCGCAACGACATCTAATTCGAATCAATGTGTAGTTGACGTAGCGCCAATATAGTCGCACAACAGCAGCGAAAATCGCGCGAACAGCAGTATTGACGGCAGCGAGCAGAGAGAATGGCTGGGTGGTAGGTAGATTAACACGACAAGCACTTTTGATATGGCAACCAGTTTTAGAACATTCATTTCTGTCTCCCTATCGTACTCACGCCAATCCAGTCCCTCTCGCACACCCGACGTCTAGCATAGCACTGCCAGGTTGTGAGAAAAATAGATACTTTTACCAATTGTCGCTTAGTTGATGTATATACATATGTTTATTATTCAACTCAGAAATTATATATATATATATATATATATATATATATATATATATATATACATATGTTTGAGTCGATTACATTTTTATTCTATTTTCCAGATATATAGGTATATTCCAGTCGAGTCTATTTCGATTGGTCTTTGTCCCCGCCAAAACGGACGACTCAGTCTATGAGGCAGAAGCGCTCGTTCGGTTCATGAACTCACACACGTCGGTCTCTGCGTATTCGATGCGCAAGGAGAGCTCGTGCATGATTCGAACCTGTTGGTATTGTCGGCTGCTGTTTGTTCATATGTTGATTTGACACAATTAAGGGAGGTTGGGCGTCCTCCAAGGGTCTCTAGACGGAGCGGTGTCGGGACTAAGTAAACACACTACCCAATTACAGCTGAAGCAAAGCTAATACTTTCTTTAAGCAGTTGACGTTAATGCCGTCAAGAGTTCTGAGCATAGTATAATTAGGAAGGTAGTATATACCTTTAGTAGTATATATATATATATATATATATATATGAACATATGCGTATATAGGAAAACAAAAACGACGCCGTAATTGTTGAAGAGAAACAACATATTATTAAGGGTACATACTACCTTCACACATATACGTTACTCAAAGCCCTTGACGGCATCAAAGTCAACTGCTCAGGAACAATGTTAGTGTTGCGCCATACCAGCCGTAATTGGATAGTGTACTTGCCAGCCCCACGCCGTTCCTTACAGAGAAACTTTAGAGAACACGCAACCTCCCAAGGACAGATGCGCTCAACGAATGCCTCTCTGAATGGGCGCAAAAGCTGGCTGAAATTGACCTGCTACCCTACGAGGCTTTGGCGATGAAGTTAAACGCCTGAGAGAGCCCAAGCTACAGAAACCGATACTTAACAACTGGCCGATACTTAATGAGACTTCGAAGTGCATGGCTTCTATAGGTTCACGTTCACGAAGTGCCCTACAAGCAATGCAAGTGCAGACTTTGTGCGAAGCGGTACAACGTGTACCATCTAAAGCGATATTTATACGCTCCGCCGTTGTGTGAAATATGATGATGCTATCGATGATACCGTGCAAACAATATGTGGACCCATCAATGGACATATATATATATATATATATATATATATATATATATATGTGCTGGAACCGTATCTGGGATGCTTGGCTTTGCCGTGATGGTTTTCATCATTGAGGGTTTATCGGAGGGGACGGCGGTGGCTACGGGCCAGGAGAAAATCGTAAGCAACAGGATGCACAGCTAATATTGAAAATGACGAATCGTAATATTGATGATGACGGCAACCACACTACAAAGCACTACAGAAAGCAACAATACGCTCTACTCGTAACCTGTGCAGTGCTATTAAACATTTGGTTCGTTCTTAGTAAGCTTGGTTGTGTCAACCTGCCTCAGATAGCTAATCTCGACTAGTGATTATAGCGAGACAAGTGCAGTCCAGTCGAGTCCATTTCGTTTGGTCTTTGTCCCACCCCGGAACGGATTACTCAGTCAGCGAAGCGGGTGCGCTCATTCCGTTATATCTATATGTTTTTTAAATCTATGTATCTATATTTGATAAGTAATCGCAGCACTTAACAGTAACGGAGACGGAAGACGTACGTCCATACTGCTCAATTGACACGTACGAGAAGTACAGCATATGGGACATAATGACTGTACAATGTAACATTAAGTGCAGCCGAGTGATCATCTTAACGAAGACTTGACATCATGTGGCCATCTGGTTAGTAGACAAGAACCAGAAAAGTAACAATGACATATATATATATATATATATATATATATATATATATATATATTATTAGTCTGAATGAGAGAATAATGTGGCAGACATTGACTCGACCTTTTATAAAAACCAAGAAATGACGTGTAGTTATATATATATATATATATATATATATATATATATATATATATATATATATATATATATATATATATATATAAATATATATATAATCCCGTGCAATCAAAGAGATAGCAGAAGCGAAAAGGCGGTTTGCAAAAAAAACAAGGCGTCACTTCCAAACAAAATCCCTCCACAAGCGACCACGGTGCAACCCCATGGAGAATCACTGAAACGGTGGGCCGAGAGCCGCTTCTTCGCCAAAGTCAAGAGAGGCCAACAAAGATCTAGCACAGAAGAGAAGGAAACCGGTAGAGGCATCGTCTTCCTACAGACCGATCTGCCTATCGAGATCATAAATATAGACCACGCAAAAACGGCTACAATAATGCAACAGTTGCGCCCTCACTAAAGACCAGTACTGTGCCTAAAGGTGGGTCTTGGTGCCATAACAATTTTTTAAATACCGCATTCCTCTGACAAGTCGTAATGGAATAAAAATGCCACTTCACGCTAACCTAGTAACAAGATAAAGCCACAAACGTGGCAAATTGTATAATTGCAAGAACACGCAAGGCGCATACCTTTTGCATGTGGAACATGCAAAACAAGACAAAATACTGTCTAACTAGACCATTTTGTCTCCAAAAGAAGAGCAGCTGCTGCTCCGATACCATCGCACACCGCCAACTCGACAATTATCTACAATATCTACTCAAATCCTTAAGCGAAATAAGATCATGCATCTCGTAATGTTATAAAACCGCAAAGGCGTCAAAAACATTCACTCCTCCATGCCGAGTGATATTAGGGTGGCCGACTCCTAGGTAGAAAAAAGAAACCGCTCTAGCTCTAACCTCTCTAAAAAGTTTCTACCGTTTGATTTTATAAAAACGCAAAAATACAAACGGACAAGAAGGCAGGCACGCTGCACTAGGAACCCAAATAACAGTTTACCACGAAATAGCTGATCTATTGATAGTGCAATGTAGTGTACTTCCACAAAGCGAGCTAGCACAATGTAACTATTTAACGGCACAGATGGCCCAAACCCTTATCTGCTCACATACCGATAAAAATTGTGTTTTGAGCTTATAGACAGACTCACTGAACGGTGTTCAATCCTAAAAAATGCACCATAATCCATGATCCAGTTTATAGTTCCATCTACTTCGCCGGCAAAAGCAATACATCTGTGACGTACCTCGCTATAATTACTAGAGAAGGTTCTCACGCAGTTTACTATACCAACACTGTCTGGCTCGATCTCCCAGCTCGACCGAACGCTATTTCCTTTACCCCCGCTCTGCATACCTACAGACACCCGACTGAGTCGGGTTCGGATCTCATAGGACATGCTGTTGTGACTTAGAAAAAGTAATAAAAATAAATTGAGCTAGCTGCGCGGAGACGCCGGACGGAACTCCTGGGCGAAGGCTGCAAGATCATCGTGATGAACAACCTTGATAAAGAACATCGGTAACTGCTTCAAGCCTGCATGAAAGTCTAGTAGAACAAGTCATCGAGCAGCGTTTCTTCACTATGACAGCATTTGGGCGTGAACGCTTGGAGGCGGAAGAGATCTCTTTCACGAGGACATTAGAAATTGTCACAGCCGGCCGCAGGTGCAAGAGATCCTGGTTTCTACGGGGGGGGGGGGGCAGGTGGAGGGATAAAAGAGTGAAACAAGTGAAGGCCCCGCTATTGATGCTCAAGTTAGAAAAGCCCGCACACTACCTATTGGCGCGCCTCAGCCCTTTTATCTACTGAGTACGGCGGGAAAGCTGGTGCCAAGTACTAGCAGCAACTAAGAAGTTAGACGTCAGCTGCCGACAACGGTCGTCGATTCCATTGTACTACCCAATATCCGTGTATTGAAAAAGACCTTAAGGAGCCAACGAAACGAGATGCAGTTGTAACAAAGTCAGACATTTTTGACGATGAGAATATGCCAAGCGTATAGGACCACAACGTATAGGCGGGTGCCATTGTTATTTCCGGTGTAGCACCATGAGGCCACATGGGTGCGGAGGAAAACGAGCGCTACTTGACGCGATTAAAGAAGAATGTGGCGAGAGCAAGTACCATGGAGAAGTGGCAACAGGAGTGGACAACAGCCACGAAGCCAGGCCGGTAAACTCGGATCATGATTCCCGATCCACGGGAACTATAATCCGTATAGGAAGCTTAAAAACCCCTAAATAAAAAAAAAACGTTACCGAGATGGTGTGGCTCCTGTCATAGGTCAAAAGTCTTTGCATTGTGAAACACATACACACACGCATTGTTGTAGTGTCATGCACCCTAACGACCGGCCGGCGACTGTTACGAGTTCGCCATTCTCTCGTTCAGGCAACACACGTCCTCTGCCTGGCTCGCACCAACGACAACTAAATCATTTATTCGCAAGCCTCCTCTTAAATCACATATTTGCCCGCGCATTTAGTGACTTCCCGCGTCGTCGCTACTGTGATGGCGGCATTCCTCTACTTTGGCACCATGTCTTTAGTTTGCTTCAGCATTGCCGCCTAACCGACGCTGTATGTATATGCCCGCGCTGCTTAACAGACGCTGCTATCCTACAATTGTTTTATATTAGTGATGCTTAAAGCGGTAGCATAACCGGGCATATTGAGCTATCTGGGGTTTCCTCGACAGTCTTGTGGCACCATGAGCGCTGACATTAGGCGGTACGGTATATCATCTATTCTCATGTCTCTTCTTCTCTCATCAAATTGACGAGCATGGCTCAAAAAATCAATCGACAACAACAGGGATCGAACCGGCAACACCCCGGTAGATGACAGCCATGGCACTGGCACAATAGCTCCATAGAGCCCGCCGCCATGCGTAGCTATGTAGATACGTGTAAATGCATTTACCCTTCCCCTTAGTGCAAAATGATACTCTGTTGCATCCACGCACTGCCTGAGTCCCCCCCCCCGGGTCACCTGCACGAGCATTTCAAGTGCTTCGAAAGTAGAGCGCCGAGACACTATTTTATTTAGTCTACTATATGACTGTTTGATTTGATGATGCTGTTTTTTTATTTGGCCTCAGCCCGTACTGAGAAGCTTATGCGTTATTACACGTCATTGTTAATGCTCAATTATTTTTCAATAAATATATTAAGGCGCCCTTAATATTATGATTTATAAACAACGATTTTGATGCTTCATTCAGTAAGCAGTAAGATGGGGCGTGTGGTAGAAAACGGCATCGCCTCAATATCCAATTTATTGGATCCCCTTTGACGCTTAGCGCGTATATATGATACGCGCTAAGCGTCAAAGGGATTGCAGATTTTGCCTTTTTGTTAATTTCCCGGGCAAAGAATCATTAAGATATATCACTAAAATTATACACATGTAAATATATATATATATATATATATATATATATATATATATATAAGTTTGCGCATGCATGATTCTTTTGTAGAAGAATAAACAGCGTTTGAGCAAAACAAGCGCGTACGCCTATTCCTTTTATTAGCGAGATTGTATATTTGTTGGTCTGTAAATTGAAATGCCTTAATTATACATAACTATCAAATACAATATTAAACCCTTGTTTAGGGAGAAAACCCTTGTTTATACAAAATATATGTACTTTAGTTACCTTCAAAGTACACCCCTGAAGATGCAAATGCTTCTCCTAGAGATTCTAAGTTCAAAACGACTCTGGACTGCTCAATAGATCTTTCAGAATTGTGTTTCAGCCATGTCGTCGCGTTCCGCGTTGTAATGGTATTTTTCTATTCGAATCGGCTGCCTTAATGGTTATAGCCAAAAGTCACACGGGTCAGGTACGTCATCATGTACGTTAGTACACTTCCTCCATCTAAAGACGCCTCCCATACTTCCTTTGTGTACGCAGAAAAATTGAGATTCGATTTTCTTTATAACAAATCATTTACTTGCATATAATTTAAACTTTTGGATAAAATTCATGGTCACTTTATTGGAAACCAGGGGTTCTATTTCGATGAGAAATTTGCAAGCAAAGAGTCTGCTCACAGTTTTTATAACTACGATACGGAAGTGTGATACGAATAGGAGGTCTACGTCAGCCGGTTAATCACATCGTTTGGAACGCGGTCCTGTTTGTCCACCGCAACTATTTACCCGCCTCCGCGGAACTATGTTACATAGATACAGACGGTATCTACATAAATCAGGTACTATCTATAAGACGGTATCTACAGGGAATACAGGTAATATCACAGCAGTAACTCACATATCTCACAAAATCTTGCAATCTTCCTATCGATATTTAAATCTAAAAGTCTTAGAAAGATCGCTTCGAAAAGAAATGCGTCGTGCCGGGATCGACCCAATGTAATAATAGTTCAGTTAGAGTCGCCGGCCATCTCCTCCATTCCATCACGTGAACTAATTTCTTTGCAAACGCCAGATCGTGAAAAAGAGCCACAAAATTATACAACTAATACGTAACGAAGGCCTATTTAAGATTGTTGTTCATTCGCAACCGTGTCTGTTAAGGTGTACTGCCAGAGAAACACAGAGAACACGCAAAATGTAGGAAATCGCCTTTCCGGTATTTCCGTTATCTTAAGAAAAGGCAGAAACAGCGATTTGACGCGCCATAGGTGTAAAAACAGGACAAGGAGCAGGATATACATGCGTATATATATATATATATATATATATATATATATTCTCAGTAACTGCTGGCGAATAAATTGACACCAGACGTCGATTCGACATCGACAGTACTTCATTCCTATACAGATGCCGACTCTAGCTGCACGTTTTACATAGCACACACCTAGAGAGCTTTACAGCTAGTTGACACCTGTATGTATGTATGTGAGCCTTCGCCACTACTATTCGCTGCCAGTTAGAGTAGTGCCAGTAGGTTGCACATGCATGGTTACGAGAAGGTCCGGCTCTCTCTCTTAACAGTTCGAACGCGCCGAATGTTCTCACCCCACACGCAGGAAAAAGGGCATCGACTTCAAGTCGACACTTCAAGAGTATGTAGCAGCAGCAGCAGTAGCAGGAGAAATAGTAGATGAGGTCGTAGTTCCAGATGACGACGTTAGTAGAACTTTGAGGCTAATATCTAATTCGCTCAGCGGAAGACGAACAAAGCACAAAGAGGAAAGCACAACAAACCAACCACTGCGCACGTCATAGCATATAATAGCCACAGAGGTCGATAGACATATACCTCGATTCTAAATCGATGTGTGCTTTTCAATTCGACGGATCTGTCTCACGGGACAGCAGGATACGTAGATCTCGTGTCGCATCGTGACACCAACGTTCGAGTTCACGAAGCTCTTGCCTGAAAACTGCCCGCCTTGCAGCGGCTCGTTTTCTAACTTTCACAACGCTCGTCGATAGGTGCGCGGGCGGGTGAGTTGATGGTGTTGCAGAGTGAGGTCCGCAGGCTTTCTTCAAACAGAGCGAAACACAAGCGTTCAACTCAACTTGCCTACAAGTTCAGACTCGAAGCGGTGTGTCGCGCATCGCGGATCCTCTACGGAACTGGTGTACCACCATTCTCACCACCACCACCACCACCATCACCACCACCACCACTATCACCACCACACAATCACCCGTCAGAAGAAACTCAAATTAACAACAATAACAAAAATAACAGAGAGAAACAACACACACACACCCAGCAGCTATATACTCGTTAACAAAACAAGGGGAAAATACAGCTGTGTTTAGAGCGTGGCGTCACGGGCTGCAATAGCTGCGTCGTTTCGAAGAGTACAGAGGCGACAATGACAACAACAGCAGCAACAATTTTGAGAAAAACAACAACTTAAATACTAACCACACGTCTATAATACCAACAATGGAAACAACAACAACAACAACAACAACATTAGCAGTAACAACAACAATTAGCAGTAACAACAACAATGACAACAACAACACACGCATGCTAACAATTTCTACCACGACTTACTCCACTCGCACTTCGCAACACAAGTCGATTGGTTTCCACGTTCGGTGAGAGCTATTCCTAACAATTACCTACACCATAGGAATAACAAATCGCAATGACAACAGCCACATCAACGGCACAACTACAGCAGACGTTACCATAACTGACGTAGGCTAATTAGTAGAGTAAAACAGATGATTCTAAATCCTAATGACGCTTGTTGTGACGTTAGTTACTGTCCTGACGTTGTTAATGGCAGTGTTGTTGTCGTCGTCGATGTTGTTGTTGTTGCGTTGTTGATAGAGCTATTCATTAGAGAGTTCCAAAGAGTGTAAGATCTTTGAGACCTTGGGGTGTGTTGTCGTTGTTGTTGTTGCTGTTGCTGCTGCCGTGGTCATGAAGGTGTCGCTACAATTGTTTTTTGTTGCTGTTATTATTGTTGCTATTTTCGTTGACGTCGTAGTCGTTGTTCCCGCTGACTGTTGCCTGCTGCTGTTGCTGCTGCTGGTGTGGAGACACCATTGTAAAATAGTTTCATTCGAGAGCAGCATGTCATACCAGCTGTACAGCTAAGCGATCTATTCCTCTCTCTCTCTCTCTCTCTCAAGAGACCAGCGGGTCGTACTGTGGTGTCTCTCTGTAGATCGGTTTGTCCGCCTGTCTGTCTGTTCGGCAACCGCCGCTTTCCACTAGCAATAATAAATAACGCCAGCCTGCTGCCGAGGAGGGCGCTGCTGTGTGCATTGACGACCGAACACGCGCGCGCCCGTTCACTCACAGAGTCTACTAGAACCTACATCATTGCAGTTGACAGCGTTCATCGCCGCCGCCACCGCTCAGTGCTAAATAATGAATAATAATAATAATAGTAATAATAATAATAATAAACGTTATTTAAAACATTAAAATAAAAAAAATATTTGAAACAATTAAATAATAAGTTCAGACCTCACAACTGTAACAATGTTTTATTCATATATATATATATATATATATATATATATATATATATATATATATATATATATATAAGGAGAATAATAATAATAAACGTTATTTTAAATATAAAAATAAAAACGTATATAAAACGTTTGCAATAATAAGTTCAGACCTCACAACTGTAGCAATGTTTTATATATATATATATATATATATATAAATATATAAGGAGAATAATAATATTAATAATAATAATAATAGACGGGCGCCCCCGTCTGTGAAGCAACAATTTTGAGAAAAACAACAACTTAAATAACTACCACACGTCTATAATACCAACAATGGAAACAACAACATTAGCAGTAACAACAACAATGACAATGACAACACATGCATGCAACAATTTCTACCACGACTTACTCCACTCGCACTTCGCAACACAAGTCGATTGGTTTCCACGTTCGGTGAGAGCTATTCCTAACAATTACCTACACCATAGGAATAACAAATCGCAATGACAACAGCCACCGTTCCTACATACGTCGTGTTCTGGTCGAACTGGTCGATTCTGACAGTCTACACCCGCTAAGCTAGCTAAAAGGTCCCTTCAGCAGGCGGACAAGACACACGAAGCAATGTCAATGGAATACTGAGAAGTGTACAGAGAGAAGTAGAAATACCATCCGCAACCAAGCTTAAAGTACTGGGCGTAAGCAATGAGGGTCGGCCTGATGGGGTTACCATACGTCTATGGTCACACAAAAAAAGACCTGTCTGGAATGTAACTGTGTCATGCGCAGCGAGGCGTTATTATATCGTCGTCACAGCTCTGTCGAGTGTGAATGGGTCGCAGAACACGTCGCAGATTCGGAATCGCGGAGAAAGTATCTCGAGCTGTGAACCACAAGGAATTATCCCTTTGAGCCTATTGCTTTGGCGACACTGGATCCACTAACTGCGTCGGCAGGTGTCGCAAAGTTGCAAAATGTACGGAGGATAGTACGGATTCCGACCAACGCAAAGCGATGTTTCTCGGGTCGATGATGTCATGGGCTGCTTGCAAAGGGAACGTGCCTTCTATGATAAACGCCATAGACTGACACGAAATTAGCTGATAACAGTAAAAACGTTCATTCAGTATAATTGTAGTATCAATGATTATTCTACTAATACGTTTAGACCTCGCAACTGTAACGTTCGTTTTAATAATAATAAATAATAATTAACCCTGGCCTTCTCCTGCCTGCATGATGTCATAATGTCGCAAACTGGGGTGCAGCAGGGCGACCCATTCGGTCCCCCCCTGTTCTGCCTGGCTGTCAAGGAGTTGGTCGACTCTCTTGAATGCCCTCTAAATGTATGGTACTTGGACGACGGTGTTCTGGGTGGCGCCCCCGATGCGGTAATGAGGGACATCCACCGAGTCATTGAGTTTGCTGAGCGGAGTGGCCTGGCCCTAAACCCTGCAAAATGTGAGGTCCATGCTGTAGGAGGTGCTGCTGACTCCGAAGTGCTAGAGGCTCTCCCAGGGTGCAAGACCGTCGGCACGAATTAAGAGTTGCTAGGCGTCCCCCTATTCCCGCAAGGAGTTCCGGATGTCCTCGAGAGGTGGCTGGTCAAGCTAGAAAATGCAATGTCACGCATTCACTTGGTAGGTTCTCACCGAGGCCTTTTTCTTCTGAGATCATCATTTTCGGCCCTTCGTCTCAACCACTTGTTTCGAGGGGCAGACTGTTCGCGAGCTTCAGGAATCCTTGAACGACTCAACGACCGCGTGATGTCTACATTAGAGGCGTTGCTAAACCTAGCCTATCCGCTCGTGCGCGCCAACAAGCTCTACTCCCCGTTCTTTAGGGTGGTCTAGGGTTACCTGATGCGATTGACTTATCGGAGACAGCTCTGACAGCTTCCCTCCATAGGTCTATGCAATAGGCAAGAACCCTCCTAGATTCTGTTGCTCTCACGGACTTAGAAGCCCGATTGGAGACAAGCCACCGCAGAGAGGTTGCCCTGTGCGGCCACGAGCCCGCCGAAGCTGGACACCAGAGAGAATGGGCAGCAATTCTTTATGAGCAAAGAGTCGACAACCTCATTGCGGAAATGCGCCACGGACGCCGATAGGCCAGGCTGCGCGCCGTCTCCTCCAAGGGGGCGGGCGCATGGCTCCACGCCATACCCTGGGCTCAGATCGGGACCCTGTTAGATGACGAGTCGGTAAGGATCGCGGTCGGACTTCGTTTAGGAACAGACCTTGTGTACACCCATGCCTGCGTCTGCGGAGACGTCGTCCAGACTGATGGACGCCACGGGCTGTCCTGTATTGTCAGCGCAGGTAGGCGAGCAAGACACCAAGCCTTGAACGAAACCTTTAGCAGAGCTCTACGATCCAGTGGTCTACCGTGTGTCCTGGAGCCCGTCGGACTGGACAGAGAGGGCGGGAAGAGACCTGACGGTCTGACCTTAACTCTGTTCGAGCGCGGATGCATGCTGGTTTGGGACGCGACAGTTACTGACTCATTAGCCCCTTCAATGGTCAGTGCTGGCGCGGCTCAGGCTGGTCATGCATCGGTTCTCGCCGAGGCAAGGTTAGAAAGTACCAGAACATCGGTTACCCGTACGAGTTTCACCCACTTGCCTTCGAGACCCTTGGCGGGCCGGGTCCGTCTACTCGCAGTTTGCTACAGAAGGTCGGGAAGCGGCTAATTCTAGCCACCGGAGATAAGCGAGCAAGTGATTTCCTCAGACAGCGTCTGTCGCTGGATGTGCAATGGAGCAATGCGGCCATGTTCCCACCCTGAATAATTCATAACATTGAATAAATGAACTTATAATAATATATGTATCATTGTTATTATGGTTGTAATATAAAACCAAGAAATAATGTGTGTATTGCTGTGAATGTCACTTAAAATAATAATAATAATAATAATAATAATAATAATCTGTTATAACGACAACAACATCTACGACACCGTTAAAATGTCTCCTGGTTAAATTACTATTGCCGACAAGCTACCTCACGATTACTGACCACTTGTTATTTTTTAGTCAATTGCTACATGTATCTGTTTGCCCTTTTTGTTTTTCTTCTTCTCCTTCTTTTCTTCTTCTATTACTTTTACACTACGGTCACTAGGAGCAGCTTCTACGACCGACAGAATGACAACCAGACGATTCCGACTGACGATTCCCTCGGCGCTGTGACGACTCACAACAAATGTCGACGTTTTAATCTGTGTCTACGAGAGCGGCCCCTTGCCCGGTCAGCCTATCTACTATCTGTCCGTCCATCAAGCTGTGACAGCGAGATCGCCGCACTCGCCGCCACCGACAACGGTGATGGTGGTGGTAATAGTGGTGGGCAGAGAGTATGATGAGTGTGCCCTCTAGCGGGCCTCCTACACGCTGAGAGACGCGGCGCGGTGCTGCGGGGTCAACGCCGTCGTCGTCGTCGTCGTTTGACGCCGATCACAACACTCTCGCCTTGACACTCGCACTTTTACTTTCTTACGTGCTTACTTAGCAGCCACCCATCCAGGCGGTGGATGACTGTAGCGAGACACTCGCCGCTCGAGAACAGCACGCTCAAAACAATGAGCTTTCAGCGGCAAATTCGAGTGTCACAGCGGACGCACATCACAACGAGCAGAGATATCCGCTCGTTATAGCGACGATATATAAATAGCGACGACGACGACGACGATGACAACGACCATACACACCACCGTAACAACCTATCTACGAGATGGTGGTATGGGTAGTTAATTAGAGTCGTTCATTTTCGAACAACCTCATTGTCGTTGAACAAGGCAGACAAACGCTACGAACGATACGTCATCTCCGACATTGACGACAAAGGTTTCGGTTTTGCGCGCACATTTTTCGTTGCTGTCAGGTTAAATGTCGCAAGCGGGTCTGTCTGTTCTACCTATCCGAATTAGGTTTTGGTCGGTCGGTGGTGGTAGCAGTAGTAGTAGTAGTTTAATTTTGACGCTAATCGCACATCAAAAGCAGTCGGCGTATTTAGGTCGGGCGAAGAAAAAAATACTTTCATCTTGCCTGCGCTCCTTGCCCCCTACAACAGGCGACTTTATTTTCAAGAAAACGGATGTTTGTCGTTCTTGCCAGGTTCAACGAAAATCCCTCGCATAGAGACGTGAACACGTTTCAGTCCAGAACAGAGGGTGAATGGAAAAGGACTTCACAAAACGCTCACTCTCTCTTAGCTTTACAAGGCTGCAGAGTGGACTGAGTTAAACGCCACTCGAAAAAAATCGAAATCGAAACAGACCGAATTTAGCTCGGATTCAACAGCAATCCCTTAAAGTCCTTTGTATTGGAATTCAAAATGCAAAAGGTAATTCTGCATGACGCACGGCTACAAACGTGCTTCACTTCGGCAACAAACTGCTACTAGAGCAGTCCGTTGTACACTACGTTTTACGTAATCAAGCCTGCGGACGTCTTCTGAGGCACATTTGCCGTCGTCGTATGGCAGTTATCCTCTCGATCTGCTCACGTGACGCGCCGTTCACCTAGGTAACCTTAGCTGGTTTCGAAATATCGTAAGAGGGTCCTGTTGAGGCGTTTTGAAGTCGGCCTCTCTCCATTACCTTCCTCACTGTGTCTAGAAGGCACCACGGCTGGTAAGACGTCGCCTCAGCAATCGAGCGCATCCAGTAACCCACGTGCTCGCTACAGTGTTAGGCAGTAACCTGCCGTTGTCTCGAGCCAGCGGTCTTACCGCTCCTATCGTCAATACCCGGTGCCTTGTCGCCTTTAGCTTGCCCCCTGACAGTAGCTTCTCTGTCGTAACTAGGGACAACGCAGCCAATGTAATATTTTCTGTCCACATATCTCCCCTGCTGTAGTTGGTAGCCCACCTTTTTTTTTATAAAAGAGAAACTAGAAAATGCGGTTTGCACACACGGACACTACTGCAGGAAGCTTGTCTGCAAGTGTGGCCCGGTAGTGTGGGATTCCAACTCACTAAAAAGCAGTCCCCATACCCCCACCGATCAGAAATTGCCTATCTGAATAATTCAAATAATGGGGGGGGGAAGGCCTGCGAGCCTACTCATGGCTAGCTGCTTCCCCGGAGGCCAGGGGGCGCGCATAGTCTAGCGATTGTTTGCCATAGATGTTGACGTTAGTATATCTTTAAAAATCTTTGTTACGTCAAGGCACAGGACCAAAGACTTCTGCCTTGGCTTACAAATACTGGCAAGTGCGCCCCTAGCGTGTCCGTTGTTGACCTTGTTGAAAACGTTGCAGAGGCGGGATTCTCCTCCCATGTCGGACACCTTCAAATCGTGTAGTCTAGGGTGTTCTCAAGTCCATTGCTGCAGTGGACGCACGTGGAGCTGGAAGTCTTCCCGATCCTGACCAGGTAGTATTGAAAGTTCCCGTGACCCGTCATGACAGCAGGTGTTTTCAGTTCGTGACGGTAGATCAATTCCTGGGAGAAGGTCCCCCAGCTATGAGACCTTGTAGGCTATGTTTCATAGCAGAGGGCCAAAGTACAGAGCATTGTGACACCCCGGTAAAAAGAGGCCTTTTTCTGAGGAAGGTCTCGAATATGACTCGTGTATGAAGGTTGTGTTGCTGCTGGATGGGAGGTAGTCACCTCGAATTGAATACAATAGTGAGCGCTTTGTCGAAAAAGGCCTCTGCTCGACGCGTCATTGTTAGGCCAATGCACGGAGCGCCTCTATGGAAGGTGGGCGCACTAGTGTTCAGAATAATACGATTCTCCGCCTGCCATCCATTTGAAGGCTGCGTGTCCCCTTTGCTTGGTCACGGCGGACTCTTTCAAGTCTCTCTCCATGTGTTAGCGGAGGCGTTAAAATCACTGGTTCTGACTGAAAATTGAACGCTACTTTGCCTAAATAAAGACGCTAAGTCATCTAAGAGTTTGTTTAAAACGTAGAGTGGAACGTTGGGGCAGCGGTAGCATTAATGAAAACGCCCATTATTTGTCCCGACCATCCAGGCTGCCGTGCCTACAATTTGAACGCAGCAGTGTCTGTAAAGTTGGGCTCCTGAGTAGCAACAGGTCGGTGCCTAGCCGAATGCTAGTCTCTTTAAGCAGAGCGTGAGTTGTTCTGCTGGAGTCGCAGTTTAGCTGAAGAATTGTACGAATTTGAGTTATTGTTAGTTAAAGTGTCCCTGACCCTGGATTCTCCCGGAGGTGTGTCCATTGAGTTGGCAGTCCTCGCAACTCGCGGGTGATCGAGAAGTAACCTTTGTGTCGGTTCCTGGATACGGTGGTGTACTCATTGGGCCTTTCAGAGGTGCCAGAATGCCCTCCCGGGAGTGGATGTTAGGCCGGGTACAAACATGGTGGACTTTTTCTATTTGCACTCTGAATCTCGGGCAAGTAGCCCCGTTGCGCCTCGACCTCACAGTTGTAGCAGGAGGGTGTGATTCTGCACTCATTGGAGAGGTGCCCCAGATCCCGCACCTGTGACAGCGTTAGCAGTCTACTGCCTCATAGATGCACGAAAAAGCAGAGTGTCTCACTTGTTGGCACTGAACGTTTTTCACACCTATTGTCAAATTAACGTGGTTTCTACGGTTGTTCATGCTGTCCCGGCCTTGGAAGTACCCTGCTGTTTGCGCCTCTTGCAGTTCCGCATAGTCTTCTGCAACTGATCTATTACATGTGAGCCTATTTATAGACTCGGCCCTCTTCTCCTTGAATTTCAGCAATATGTTTACTAGCAAGTCCGACAAGAGCTCCTCTCGTCGCTCGGTTGAAAGCAGCCATGTTTCTTCACCTGCATCGGTTGATAGCTCGTTTCTCTGTACCTGTTTCTCTCACGGCCGAGTCAACAGCCGTCACCAGCAAGGGTCTGTTGCTTTTGCTTAAGCAATTCAATGTTTTGAGCAATCGCGGTTGCCTCAAGGAGGGCTTCCTGCATTTGTTAAGGTTTACTATTTAGGAATTCTTTTGTCTTTTTTGGGTGTTTGTGTGCGTTTACTAGCCTTATTTTTCGGCGTGTCGCGCTTCTTCCGACTATCTTTTACCCTGCAGGGGCAGTTCTCCCGTCTTTGTGGTATCTCTGGAGGCCTATTTCGTTTGGCAGCTTTTTACCGTAAGAAAAGTAGGCCATTTTGTTCGCTGAATGGCCCTCTATTTTGCAAATCTTTCAGCTTCCCCTGATATATTACTAACGTCTTGATAACTGTCGCAATAACTTAACGATCGGTTTGTTTTCCCTAACCTGAAGCCGGGGCTCCTATTACGTACTTTGCTAAACTCCTGCATCAAATCCTTTAGAAAAAATCTACTTTTGAGCTTTGGGAAAGCGTAGTATCCTTCTTCTCATATTCTCGAGTCCGAAGTCACTAGCAGCGAACAAGGGTGGCGGCCAAGTAGCCTCTTTCGTCACTTTCTGGTATTGAACTAGGTTGCAGCACTGTACCAACGATCAGCAGCCTAGTCGCCAAAGCGACCAACGATATATGCGCGTTCTGCGCGTTACGAGTTGTTAACGACGCCTAACACGCGGTCTCGGCCTGCAGGGCAGCACTCGCTACAACACGCACGTCTACAGGCACCGCTCTACTCGGTCCAGACGATACCAGCAATCGTCGCGTGCATGCGGCGAAATCCTGGTTCATGGGCGCACGGATTATAAGCGCAATCGCATCAAAATACGTACCTCGGCACCACCATGAGGGAAAGGACTCGCCTAGAGGACCTGCGCCAAAGCCGTCCTGCACACCCGCTGTTGATCCACAGTCGAGATGAGGATGCCCTTCAGGGGCCCGTTAATGCAACCCAGCCCAAGGATCTTGACGCATCGGGATCGGGGACATTGAGTCGGTGAAGCATGAGGCTCTCTTCTCATGGTCTCAAAGTATTGTCTAATACAATTCCGAACCGTGGGGGGGGGGCGACTGAGGTCTTTAATGGGTAAGAGTCCCACACTAAGTGTTGTTGGTTTCCAACACTGATCAATCATTATGCATTTTCTAAATTTCCCATAAAAAATAGTTTAATAGCAAGCAACTTAGAAATACTGATCGTTCATTTAGGCCCACTGTTCTCTGTATCACTACGTGCAAAAAAAACTGGCTTTGTAGGCTTGCAGGTATAGTACTGCAAATAGTCTTAAATGTCTGGTCTTTATAAAGATAAATTTAAAAACATCAAGAAACATCAACGCATTTATTTTTAAGCAGGTTTTAGCACAAAGATGTGATTGTTTTAGATCACCCTCCCTATTCTCCCTACTCAACCTGTGATTTCGACTTGGTTTCAACCAATTAGCAGGGTGTGTATGACATGCGCGTTAAAGACGATTTAAAAAATATATCTTCCAACGATGCAAACAATTGTGAGGGCTTGGATCCTATATGTATAACGGCAACACAATACCAATAAATCAGTAAGTATTTTATCGTACCCGTTTTTAGCCGCACTATATATATATATATATATATATATATATATATATATATTAATTTTTAATGTATAGTGCGTCTACTAACCATTAATTGAAAAACATGTATATATATATATTTTTTTTTAATGGAAATACCCATATATTGTACATACATGGGTATTTTAATGAGAGATACTTTTAAGCATTAAAATGTTTTCTTCAAGAGATTAAAAAAAGTTGTATTATGCAAAACTCAGTACGTTGACTTCCAAGAAGACAATGCCGAGAAAAAAATTATTGCGAAATGTATTGCTTATTACTTTTTACAGAGGAAGGGACAAAAATGCACACCTGCGTACTGTGGGACTCCCAAACAGCCGCTGGTCTGGCTTTCTGCATTTGGTCTGCTGGCTGCTCCATGTCTTGCCGCCACTCATGTTCGTCTTCGCCATCATACCGATATTAAATCAGAGTTCGCGTCTCTTAAAAATCTGAGTTTGCGTCTCAGTTTTGTTTTCGAGCAGCATTTTTGAGTGTAGATCTTTTTTCGTACTGCTCTGCACGTCTAGTCGTGACCGGACCATCTAACTCGTGATATCAAGAGCCTTGTGTGTGAAAAGCGTGTGATCTACGTCATCGGTCTTGCCGGCCTCGCCCAACACACATAGATAGATAGATAGATAGGTTTTATTATTCTTATGAGTGGCTTACATTTGTACATAGGTTCACAGCTCCTCAAAGCCATCAAAGGCTAGTACGGAGTGTTTATATTGCATATTTTCTTATAATTTTACTTATTGTCATTATGATTATGTTATTATCGTGTTCGGCTTATATTAGAGTAAGGTACCTAAATAGTATTGCTTAGCACTTTGTTTGAATATTGTCAAAGAAGAGGTTGCGCGCACCTCTGGGGGGAGCTTGTTCCAATATGTGGCACCGAGATTTGATATTGAGAAACGAGATTGGTTACATGAAGCTGCAGACAAGATGAGAAGTTGTGTGTGTGATCCCCTTGTGTTCATGGTGGATGTCGAATGGGAAAGATTAAGCAGGTTGGGATGAAGTCCCATTAAGATTCGTTTGATCTCAGTTACGACACACATCTCTATTTGCAGAGGGTAAGGCAGAATCGACATCTCTACGTACTTATAACGCATGGATTCCCATGGTGGATATCCCAATATTACGCGCAAGGCTCTTTTTTGCAGGCGATGTAACGGACATAAAAAACGCATATAAGTCATTCCAAATATTTCAACTGCGTAGGTCAGATAACTATGAACGTAGGCGTAGTACATGGCGAGTAGACAGTCACGGGGCAGAATATTACGGCTCTTGAACAGGGCAGCGATGCTCCCTACAATTTTTTTACGAGTGTGATCTGTATGAGCTTCAAATGATAATCTGGAATCCAAGACAACGCCTAAGAATTTTGTTTTATTGATCATGCTAAGAGTGTGGTTTCCGCATTTAAATGTCTCATGGTTCATACTTAGGACACCTCTAGGCGATAAGAACTGGATAACACCAGTCTTCGACCAATTCACGGACAAGCCATTGGCTCTAAACCAATCTGAGAGTCGCTTATGGTCTTCTTTAATCATTTGCTCTACCTCTTGTGGGGAATCGCCCACAAAGAGTGCTGTGGTATCATCAGCAAATAGGGTCAGTCGGCCGTGTTTTGGTACTTCAAATATATCGTTGATAAATATATTAAACAGCAGTGGGCCGCCGATACTCCCTTGAGCCACTCCAACTGATATGTTCTCGACATCTGAAAACTTCTGCCCAATCTGTACCATTTGTTGTCTCTCTGACATAAAAGAACGTACCCACGATTGAACACGTTCGTCAGCTCCATAAACTCTTAGTTTGGTAATCAGAATATTGATGTCAACGGTATCAAACGCCTTTCTCAAGTCAACAAAAAGAGCAGCAACCGTTTTCTTTTTCTCAAGACTTTGACGGACGTCATCTACAAAGCTCATAACAGGGACGGTGGTGGACATTTTAGGGCGGAATCCAAACTGTCGGCGATTGAGTACATTATGTTGTTCAAGATGGTCCCTGAGTTGTTCGAATGCGCATTTCTCAAATACCTTAGAGATTGGGGCCGGTATGCTGACTGGACGGTAGTTTTCTTTTGCGAGTCTGTCACCAGATTTAAGAAGCGGGATGACGCGATATAATTTCAGCGCTTTGGGGTATTTACCGGCCGCAATTGACAAATTAATCAGATATGATACGGGGTCAGCAAGAAATTCGGCTGCTCTTCGCAATACCTGGGCATGGAATTTGCTCAGGTGCAACTGAGCATATCTTTGTTTTGCGTAAAAGATGTGCAATCCTTAGAGTATGGACCGGCTGAAATGAGATCTTTGTTGCTCCACGAAGGAAAATTCTCAGGTATTACATATCTATCAGAGCATTCCGTGTCAGGCAGTCACACACGTCGAGTAATATTGATTAAACACGTTTGCCACTGTAGTCTCATCGGACACCATAGTATCTCCTACTTTGAGTTTACACACTTTTTTTCCGGTATGCCACCTAGAACAGGTCTAATGGCATTCCAGGGATTTCTCCTATCCTGAATGTTCTTCTGTACCAGTTCTCCATTAAAATTAAGCCTACACTTTCTAGAAACAGCGGTTACTTTGTTCCTTAACTTCCTAAATACAACTCGCTTCTTCAGCATCATCTGGATTAGCTTTAAACTCTTTAAATGCCGCATTTTTTTCATTTATCAGTGCCAGCAATTCCCGAGTGACCCAGGCTTTCCTGGGTACCCCAAGATTGCTTTTAATTCTTAGTTCCTGCTTGTTGCTGTTAACGGACGTCATTACTCGTGCATTGAAGCACTCAAATGCTTCATCGATGTCATCTACAGCGTACACGTCGGACCAATCAGTCTTATTGAGCTCTAGCACTATCTGATCATAGTTATATTTCGATTTACGTGTGATGTTGGTGACCGATCGAGTGGTCGGTAGTGAGATGAACGTGGCCTGGTGGTCGGAGAATGTTGTTGTGATTGATCCGCTTTGAATGACAACTTCGGGACTTATATTGGAGTATATGTGATCGATACAATTGGCGCTGTAGGTGGAGCGGTCTCCCCTTCTCTCCACTACGGCAACTCGCGTCGGCACACCGACAAACTCGTTAAAGTTAAATGAGCACAGTATTTCTTGGAGATCACGAGAGTTTTGGTCATTGCAAAGAGTATCGATATTAGCATCTCCTAAGAAGGAGCATATTTTGGCTGTTAATCTTTAAAATTATATTTTCTAATCCATTTATGAAATCGGAGGCTTTGCCAGACGGCTGGCGATAGAATGCGCCAACCAGAAGAGATTTTCCCTCCACCACACCACTCACCTCCACTACTAAACTCTCGCAGAAAAAGGTAGCTGAAGTTACAAAAGTCAGCTCCTTTCGTACTTTAACGTCATAGTCACATCGTATATACAAAGCTACTCCACCTCCGCGAGAGCCTGACCTACAGCTGTAGTAACTATTATAATTGCGCAATTTAAATGAACAAGTTTCGGCTTCCTGAAGCCTGGTTTCTGATATGGCTATCACAGAGGGTTCGCACGGCAGACTTGCAAGGAACGTTTCGAGGTCATGCCAATGTGACTTGAGCCCGTTCACATTACAGTGTATTGCCAGAAACGATGAAGAGTCACATGTAAAAGAAGTTATATCTATAGTCCTATTATGTGTTGGTATTTGTGATTCGGCCGGTCCAGCTAAAGTCTTCAGCCACGTCTCCAGCGTCACCACCCGCCAGGGCGATTCGGCTGTAGACTTGATCTGAAGCCGACAGTCTATAGACCTTACATCGGCAATCAATTTCTGTCGTTTCATTTGACGCAGTTTATAGAACAGCGTCGAGTTGGAGGCTGTGAGATGATCATTGGCGTACACAGGAATGTTCTTGCCGGCATGAGCCCGAACCAACGACGCCTTTGGCTTTTTCGCACGAAACGCACGCTGAACGTCCATCTTCTTCCAGCGTTTGACAAAGCGCACGATTACAGGTTGGTTATCGGGCATTTCCTTACCGCCTATTCTCATTGTCCTAGGTAGTCGGTGGGCCACGTCAATATCCTTCACCTCTGTCGCCCTCCCCAATGGCGTGGAAAAGTTCGGCGAGATCCGCACGGAGTTCCTCGTCCTTCTCTCCGACGCGCGACGGAAGTCCAGTAATTATCAGATCACTACGGCGGTGGTATTATCCGCAAATCGCCTCTGCGTTTCGACAATACTACTTCCTCCGGCAACAGAAGAAGTAGTCATCCTCATGGTGCCTCTGCCCTCGAGTGCAATCGCCCTCGCCTCCTCAGCCATACGTTTCGCTTCCGCGACTTTTTCTGAATAGAAATGCATCGCCGAGTCAACATCGTTCAAACGAGATTTGAGCGTCGCAACCTCAGCCTGTACCTAAACAATTGCCCTCGACGCCGCTACACATTCATGAAACTTTATTCTCAAGGTCGCCAAGCCTGACCGTCAGCGACTGTAGGCCACGAAGTATCTCCTGACCCCCACTACTGGCACATCGCCGCCAAGACAACTCTCACCAGCTGCTGCTGTTAGAGCAGCTGATGCCGAACTCGCCTTAGTCGGTGCCATAGGAACACCGGCAACGGCCTTTTGTGCCAGTTGTACGCTCGATGGCTGTTGATGGTGATCTTTAACACAGGAGGTACACTGCCAAAAAATGATGCGTCGTCGAGCTTTGCTTTCCTAATACCGGCCGTACTGACTTTCGCACAGTGGCCGTGGTAGGCAGAAGCACATTTGTTGCAAATGACAGGGGTAGCACGAACCGCAGTTGAGCACTTTTTACCCACGATTTTATGTGTACTATTCCGACTCACCGGGTCTCGTTAGTGGGCTGGTTTGTGGCTTTGGGTGTCTTAGAGGTGGAGGACATGATAGTCTCGATGGAGGCAGGTATCTATTGACGTAGAGCGTTTTGCTGTTTCGTTGCTTTACGTAATGCTTGTACGACCACACGCCTTGCAGATAATCCTCTTTTTCTTTGTCTACCTGGCGGTGTGTGGCCTCGTTTGAATCGACCGTTGTAGCCAAACGCGCCTTACTGTACTCACAAGTGGTCCCTTTTCCACAGAAACTTCTAAAAAAACACTTGCACCCTAATATCTGTGCTCTGGGGGACTACGTTGCGTCCGTTGCACCGCGGGTCGACGAGTTTTTCAAACTAAAACTTGCGTTTTTTCCGTTTTTTCTCATGAGCTTGCTGCATACGACCGCCTCAGATCGAAACCGAAACCACTCTCTGTATGCTACTAGTAAGTAATAATATGTAACGAGAGTGGTTAGTTACCAATGTAACGGTGGTCTGTTACTAAGTGAACTGGCAAATGTAAACTCAGCAGAACGGTAACTACAGCACAAGAGGCTTAAGAGCGACGATGAACGACAACGAACACGACGTACGTCTGGCGCGTAGCGCAGCCGAGCAGCGAATGGTATATGTCTACTTCAGTCTTCCCTTCTACTTTCTACCTGAACTACAGAAATGCCTATCACTACCTGTCCCCCCTACCAACCAAAACCGTTACGAACATACATTTGTTTATAACATTTTGTTTTAGGAACAACAAAAGCTTTATTTACAGTCTTTGAGGCTGGAATTAAGTGCTACATGAGTAACGCAAAATTTCGGATGTCTAAGTTATCAAATACAATGGAGATCATACAGGAAAAATGCTCAGTTGCATCATTAATGGAAAATGTTTGAAAACCTGGGTGTGAAAGTTCAAACGGGCGAAAGCTAAATTATAATTGTGCAAACTCTTCTTAATATCGCAATAGTCATTAGGCTAGCTAGGGTCGGGTATCATTTTGAAAGTGTGGAATTTTACCCGAATTTTCTCCCGCGGTATGCTCGGTTTTCAATCGAGTGAATACGATTATCTCACAATCGTGCATTCTGTAAACGTATGTCGGGACAGCCACCCCTATAGTCACATGTAAAAAAATTCAATTAAAAAATATCTCACTCCTATAGGAAGCATTTCCGCTCCCTCTTTCCATTGGCAAAAATGATTTTCTCACCGAGCTTAACTATACCCTAGCGTTTCAGGCACAAAATGCTGACACCCTGTATACATAGTGTGTTCAAAACGTATCGCGACTTTTGTGTTTTTTCAAAATTATTCATTTATCATGAATATCTATTTTGTCCCCTTCAAAGTAATCCCCATGAGATATTATACACTTGTGCCAACGGTTTTTCCAATTTTCGAAGCACTTCAAAAAACAATTTTTTTTTATCTTGTTCAGCTCCTCCTTCGATGCCGTCTTTATCTCGTCAAGCGTAGCGTAACGTCGTCCTTTCATGGGCCTCTTCAGTTTAGGGAACAAGAAAAAGTCACAGGGGGCCAGATCTGTGGAATACGGTGGCTGCGGCATCATTAGTGTGTTGTTTTTGGCCAAAAAACTCGCGCACAAGCAACGATGTGTGAGCAGGGGCGTTATCGTGGTGCAAAGCCAATTTTTGTTCTTCCACAAATCCGGGCGTTTCTGGCGGATTGCTTCGCGCAAATTGCGCATTAACTTGCAGGTAATATTCCTTATTGACCGTTCTACCCTGTGGCAAGAACTCATGATGCACCAACGCCCCGCAATCGTTAATCATTAATTTTTTCGTCTGTTGTTGAAGTGCTCGGGCGTCCGGCACGCTCTTCGTCGTTCACATCTTCTCGGCCTTCTGAGAACATTTTGTACCACCGATAAAACGTTGCTTCGGTCCAAGGTAGCTTCTCCGTATGCCACAGTCAACATTCGGAATGCATCCGCGCACTTAATTTCGTTTTTCACACAAAATTTGATACAGGTTCTTTGATCCATTTTTTGAATAGGTAAAAATCGAAGACGATCCAAAACACGTGCAAGCAAAGCAGCTGTCAACAATTAAGTGAACATTCAAAATGGCCGAGCTTGTCGGCATAAGTGAGAGACATGAGTACCAACATA
>QVRM01005857.1:0-51472 GCA_003439945.1 Dermanyssus gallinae | reverse complement strand
GGAATTCGATGAGCATCGGCCTTTAACATAAAAAAAAAATGACGAGCACCTCTGATAAGTCTTACAGTGTTTGCTGGCCTGGTCCTCCTGGTCAGCACTTAAACGTTCCTGATCTTCACGAAAACGGGCGTTTTACTTTGACAGTCTCCGCCGTCATACACACGTTCCGCAGTCAGAGATTTGACAACATCTCGCTTCTTCTAAATTGTCGAGTTTTGCAATGGTAGGGTAAGATCTGTGTTACGGTCACCGAGGTTGTTTGATCCGTAGCAGCATACGGGAAGGATCGCCGTTCATTACTACAATTCAGTCATGCCGCCTTAAACTTCGTAGGCCTAGCAGTAACACTTCGATAGTACCACATACGTTAAGACTACACTACGAGTTACTTTACGAGTTTAATTTTTTTTTAATGTTATTATTTTTCTCTTTCTTAGTTTTGTATCTTCTTTCTTTGTTGATGTTGCGCTAACTTTGACGATGCTTGTTTTGTTGTTCTGCTGTGTTTGCCATTCCTTCTGTTGTTGTGGCTGCTAATGTCATTGTTGTCGCTATGATTGTAGCTGCTATTACGAGACTAGAATAAACTCTTCCTAATAAAGTTCTATAGACAAGTACTCACTTTTATTTACATTATATACCCGCTTCATCATACACTTGGTCTTTTTGGCGAGCTTGAATACAGAGATAAAGCACAATCCGGAAGGCGAACCGAATGAAGAAACAGGCAGGAAAACAACGAGGAAGACTGAAAAAAAGCTGAATACGCCATTTATTCATGTCGTTTCCCTCAAAACCTCTCGTCTTTGTCACAGGCCTGCCACAAACCTTTCTTCTAGAGGCTGCTGCCCTGAAGCGCAAAGCGGCCACTTCGTCCATAGTCCATCGTGGTACCGAGTGCAGCTGTGTCGTGAGAGCAGCGAAGGAATGAATCCTCTCTACGAAGTGGTCGTTGGCTAAGCGCAAGCGTGCATCATCGAAGCGGTGCTAGGCATACCAAGTCTCCTCCTCTCTCTCTTCCCCTTTTTCAACTTTTTCTCTGTCCGTCTCTCGATCTGATTTCCTCATTTGGTCAGAACACTTCGTTTGCATTCGAGCTGCTTCAATCACAGATCTAGGCGTACGTTTTTTTCCTTTTCTTTCTCTCTTTCTCCCCTTAGATTCTGTCCTCTCTCCTATCCACATGCACAATCTTCTCTCTCTCTCTCTCTCTCTATGCCCCCTTTCTGCCTCTCAACGTTAAAGGCTTGTGAATCGAGATGGTCAAGGAGGTGGTGGTGGTGGTGGTGGCGGTGATGGTGGAGGCAGGAAGAGCTCTCCCCCCAGCCCACAGACCTCGGGTGTGAAGTGCGAAGTATCCCTCACGACGCGAACAGTCGCGGGCGCATAGCAATGCGAGGGCTATAAAAGGCGAGACTCATCAACGACGACAGCCGCGCCGGCACACGCGGAAGACAGCACACAACCCAGCAGCACCACAGAGGACACGATAGGGAAGAGTTAACGCCTAGCACTGTTCAGCATGCTTTTTATGCCGAAAACAGACAGACGGACAGACAAATAGAGAGACAGAGAAAGAAAGAGAGGGAGATGGATAGTGAGAGAGAAATTCAGCCTTCATTGGCGTTCGGTTTTGACGACGGTGGGCGGACTCGCTGGAATTGCCCCCGCCTTGTCCTCGGCATACAATAGCACACATATGAATGCGTGAACGTCGAAGCCCCATGCATCTGTCTATTTATCTATTTCACTGTCTGCCTTGTTGCGGGGACGGCTGTACGTTGTAATGCTCTTAGCGACGAGTACAATGTGGTAGCGGATTCGCCGAGAGGGGGTGGTGGTGGTGGGGAGTTCCCCTCTGAATCTGCGTCTCTTTCTCGCGCTGTTGTTATTCATCATCGTATCAGGTCCGACCCATGGGTTCGTATGCGATATTCCCGACGTGTTGTTATGCTTCGGCTTTTTTCTACTGCTGCTGCTGCTACTGTTATTGCAAATAGATGGAGGTCGTTTTCGGATGCCGTCTCCATGCTTACACGAAGAAGAGAACGTCCAGGCATACGCGCTTTTGGCGTTGTTACAGTTGTTGTTGTCGTCGTTGTTGTTGTGGTTGTTTGTTGTTGTTGTTGTTCTTGTTGTTGCTCTATTGCCACTATTGTTAGCGTGTTTTTATCGTTGTTGTTGTTGTTGCCGCTGTCGCTGCTGCTGCTACTGTTGCTGCTGCTGTTTCTGTCGTTGTTGTGGTAGGCAAGTTCCAAGGCACGTTGGAGCATGAACGTGCCAAAGTGAGTCCTTCGTCTTTGTCCATTGTCTCCGTTGTCAATTGCCTTGGTCTGTCTTGGCTTGTGCGCGTGACGAAAGGCCCAACCTTTCTTGGCAGCAAGTAGTCAACGTGTGTGTCGGTGGTGAATGGCTGGTTTGTTTACACTTACGTTACGGGCGTGTTCGGTCACGCGCGCCTCCTTCGCTGGCCACGTCGGCAGAGGCGTCACAGAGGGAGGAGGCAGAAACAACAACAACACAACAACAACAACAACAACAACAACAACAACAACAACAACACAACAACAACAACAACAACAACAACAACAACAACAACAACAACAACAACAACAACAACAAACAACAACAAGCGAGTCTCGCGCCTACCTTCTTGTCTGCAGGAGGCTCGCCCATCGTTGTCGTTTGTGCAAGTTCGAGTACATTCAGTGGCGTTCGGCGGCTCGGGGGTCTGCTGTTCGAAGAAGAACACGGCGTTCACACACTCTATGCCTCGGTGCACTTCAATTCCCCCCCTCCCCGAATAGGTTCTGTGTGTGCGAAACTTGAGATGCTCGCTCGTTTGCCTCGGCTACTGCAATTAGTATTACAAATCCTAATACTAACGTCGCTGCTGCTGCTACAGTCACAAGCACTGCCACTAGGTTAAGTACCTGCTACCACTTCTATTGTAGATTAGTCCAAATTACGGGCGGCTCTCACAAACGGAAAAACAACCTCAACGGTCAAGCGGCACGGTGCGGTTTCGGCCTAACCTTCAATCGCCTCATATGAATGAGGCTTAGCTGGGCTATCGAAGCGCGGCAGACTAGGTAAAAATAGAGTGAATTAGGTAGTAATCTAAGGAGACGTCGTTTGTCATTTTACCTTTAGCTTTCCATAACGGCTACCACCCAGTATTTCCTGCTATTGAAGAGTAGAAGAAGGTCTGAATTCGAACTCAATACATGATACGTGAATAGGCAGAACTTCCGCCTTCGGGGCTCCCAAAATCTTAGAACGATCCTCGAACAAACCACCACTGCAGAATGTTGTAGATTTGACAACATATTTGAGATTTATATATATATATATATATATTAATTATATGTCAAATCTGCAACATTGATCTAATATATATATATTTTAGTAATCTCATTCTCATGAACAGAACTTTTCCACTTCTCGCTCCAATTAAGCAAACTTTTTTTGGACGATTTATATATATATATATATATATATATATATATATATATACATTTTTAGGAACACTGGAACATTGTCTCTGAGAAGTCTTATTTTGGTGTGAGAGTACAATTACTAAAATACGTGACACTGGTCTTGTTGCCCGACGTCTGACAAAGAAGCACAAAATGTGCAATTGCGAGACAACTAGTGCTCCTATACAGAAACTAAGCATATTGTCGTATTCAAGAAAGTTCTGCTTCCTCCTTGAAGAACATGACGTCGGTTAGAGAATGCGACATGGTCATTTAGAAGAGAATTCGCCAAAAATTACCTTTTACGCCAAATGCCTCAAAATTGTAAACCTACGACCATTAACAGCGCTCAAAACAAACACATTTAGGCAAATGCGCATTCCATGAGCATAATTTTTGCACCGATCTATGGCAATGCAAGCCGTGATTGCGGATTAATTAAGGTTTTTCAGCGGGCATGTGAAGATTGAGTGCATGCATAGATGACCTTCTCCCAGAAATATTTAGAGATCGATATAGAGAATTGTAGAGCTCGCTAAAATAAATAGTTTTTTTTCAATGGAGCATGGTTTCAGAAACTTAAATCCACGATACTGGTGTTATTACCCGGCATAGGAGCACAAAATGTGCAATTACGAGACAACTAGTTCTCATACAATGAAACTAAGAAAATACCCCTTTTATTAGCTTCCACGTTCAATATGTCAAAATAATCACCTTACAACCATCACAGCGCTCAAAACTAATACATTCAAACAAATGCGCATTTCACGACGATAATGTCGGTACCACATGTATGGCAATGCGAGCCGTGATTTCGGAGTGATCTATTTACAGGAAGATGCTATTGTAGATGAATATTGGACTCCACGTGCCCGCCGTAGACCCGCAGCACATCACAGCCACCAACCAACACGGCGCCGGTTAGTGCGGCGCGATTGAACACAAAATCGACCATTGATTAATGGCTGCAGGCCGTTCTAGTCCCGGATTGCGACCAGAATGTCTCTGTGCGGTATCAATAGACAGAGAGGAAACGAATGTATCGAGGTCGAAAAAAAAGCGGTTTGCACAGCCTTGGAGCGTGTCAGTTACGGCGGCGGTTCAATCGTTGTCCTATAACCAAACTCGTCAGTAGGGCAAAGGTGATACACAGTATTAAATATGAGGCGTCTTACCGTTCATACAAAGAATTCCAGCATACATTTGTCTTAGAAAGAACTTTTGTTTTCATGGTCGGCAGAGAAACGCAACTAAACGCTACACTGCATACAGACACAACAAGCAAGCTTGCCGGTCAAAAAAACGTATTCTTGATTAAAGAACAACAAGATAGTTTACTTATCCTTTTTTATTGCTAGATAAAAATAAATAAAAGGTAAATACAAATGAGCATTGCTACTGTTAACGAAACGGGGACAGGCAGATTTCGTTTCAGTTGTCGCCTTAATCCGATAATTGGGTAATTTAACTGATCGACAACAGTTACTCGCTTGTCACTCTGTTGACCTTAAGCCAGTCGCCTAAATCATGGCTTGAGAAGAATACCATGCCGTTAACGATTTGCATGGACGCTCACACGCAGGTAAATGATAAGCATCAAAAGCGGATAAAGCGTCTATGATGTATACGTTTGCTGTAATACGTTACACCCAGTCCTAGACGAGACCCACGAGTTTTTTGCTGCTCATTCTCTAATTTCATTTCTGTAAAATCAAGATACGGTGACACGTTGTCGAAGAAAACGCATAGACACCATTGTTGCGAGTTGTTGTGGTAACGGAATAGGGGAAATGACCGGCGATTCAAACACTAGAAATCTGGGTTTGACCTTGGCGCGACACGGCAATTTTTGCCATTATAGGAAGTATAAGGCATAATCATATTTCCCCTTACTCTTGATCTTCCCTGCGTAAGGCTGCGTCTAGTGTCCCATACTTGCGATGGCGACACGGCGCATACATAAGTGAATTTCATTTCTACCGCTACTAGGGACAGAAAGGCTGGACATCTCTTATGCAAGCAATCTTTCACCCACCAACGTTTAACTAGAAAATTAGCCGTGGCAATTATAGGCAAAATGAGAGAGTGTTACTGCCACACTGAACAAGAAATGTAGTCTGGAACCTTTAGACTTACGGCCGTTATAGCGAAGCGGCTAACATTTCCCAGTAAACCAACGTTTTTTCCATCAATTTCTATACAGTCCATGCCATGGAGCGATAGATCCATGCGTCGAAAGACACTAGCGCTTCATGGCACTTAAAGCACCGATTCGCGTGAATCGAGACGTCTTTCTTTAACGCTTTTCTCGGTTGTAACCAAGTTTCATCACCTTGGAGGCTAAAACTCCCCCCCGCCACGTATCATGTCAGCGTGCGGCGCTGCTACTGTCGCCGTTATTCGAAGCGACAGTTTTGGTGTCGTCGACGCCAGAACATTGACGGGAGGGGTAATTGCGAGTGACGTTGTGTCGCGCGACCTCGCATGACGTTCCACGAACCAGCGAGTGGTGGCCAATTATGCGGCGGCCTCTGTAGCGAGCTAGAATAGCGCTGGAACGGCGCCAGAAACCTTTCAGGCCATTCATAACCGTGAACTAGCTTGTGGCGGCTCGGCGGTGCAGTCCGACTAAGCTCATTGTGCTTTACTGGTATAGTTGAGGGTTAGTCAGACTAGGGCTCCCCAACAACCTACTATTTCGACACTGTCGCCCGCCGACATCGACAGAACAGAACAGACGCCATTGACATTGTTGTTCGCCTGTAAGAAACATTCCTAAAGGCGATCCTCTATGTGACTTTGTGTGTTCGTAATTTACGAAGAATTGCTCTCTCCGTCCTCCGTCCGTTTGGACCACCATGCCGTTGTGACAGCCGTCGAGGCGTCGAAGCGATAAACCCGTTGGCTGATGTTGTGTTAGTTGTTGCGTTAGTTGTTGAAGTAAAAACGGGTCGTACGGAGAAATCATCCGCCTGCCTAGCCTATCCGCCAGTATTGGCGGCGCATACAAAAATGTACATGTACAAACTGTTCTCTTGTGTGATGTGAAGTGTCTTGCGCAAACGAAATTGCGCCGCTTCTCAGAAGGCGTTCGGAAATTTGAATGAGTGCTCGACCCTCCTCCAATAATAATGATAATAATACGTTGTGCACTTGCAATGGCGCTTCTCATGATATGCTTTTCGGTCCTAGGCGACATTTTCTCTTCTTTCGGCTTTCTCCAAGAAATCGTGCTACGATAACAATAGTACTGACAACAACGAGCGACGAGACCGTGAAGTAAACTGTCCGACGAAGACGGCGCTCGAATTTAGGGCAGCTGCGGCATCAATAATGCTCGCATCGTATGAAGCACCGATACAGCAACCGTAGTGGTAGCTAGCAGTCGGTAAACACACGTACTGACAGAGATACCACAAAAAACCTAGGAACAGTGTCACGGCCTTCTCCAACACCACGACGCTGTCCCTAAAAGAAGCAGGTTTAAGTTGCGGCATCATGCGATACAATAACAACGACTTAAATAATGTTTTCGGACGGACTCTCAGCCAAGATTCAATTGTGGGGCAACGGTGGGGCTCGAACCCGCGCACCTATCTAGTGCCTCCTCCGGTCGCGAGGCGCAGGCGAATGCACCGCACCACCGGGCTCGATAAAATAACAACGACTGCAATAACTATCCATACCATAGCACTAATTGCAATCAGCAGCTTTGTTACTCTTAGAGTGAGTATTTTATTTGTGAGCTGTATTTTTCCACTTTTAAACAAACGGAAGCGTACTTATTTCTTGCCTTGTGTTGGCGCACGGTTTGTGGGATATTCCTATACCAGCTGGGAGAACGCTTTGTTTTTACATCCGGCTCAACCTTTATGCAACTGATGGGTGAGGATCACGCGTCAGTAACCGATTATGCAAACCCGCTCAGTAAAGCTTGTTTCGGGCTGTTTGGTGTCGCTTGAGTTTACGTGGGCATGGTTACACTAAGAGCACCTTTCTGCACAGTGTGCTTAGCGCCACGTGGCAGGCTACTGCGCATTTGTTTTTTTTTTAAAAGGACCAACTGGAAAACGCGGTTGCACACGCGGGCATCGCAGCAAGGGAGCTCCCTGCAAATGCGGGCCGGTAGTGTGGGGCTCCAACCCACTAAAAACCCGTGTCGTGTTCCCGTCCCCCACGACTGGGAGGATGACTGGGAACTGCTTGAACTGCGCAGGTTGAGCAGGTGGCTTTTTCCAACTGTTCTTTGCCGTTCAGTTGCTTGTGAAGGCTATTTTAATTTGGTTCCTTTTTTTATACCTGCCTATGACTAGTTTGTGTAGGTCAGCGCAGCATAAACCCGGACGTATATATATATATATATATATATATACGCTGGGTATAGCTTAGCCTATAAGCCACTTAGACGACCACATACAGATAGAGAGAGAGAGACAGTTTTTGCTATCTTTCGAAACTACCACGGCGATGATTATCATGCTGCTGAGTAATCAGGCACAATGGATCATGCAGGTGTATGTTGAATAGCCTGTTATGTACAACGCAACATAGACAATAGGATAAGCGCAAATCATAGAGCTCCCGCAAGCTCCGCTTCAGGCGATTTCCCTGCCCATTCCAAATGCCAGTGACACGAGTCTACCACTGCGGCTAATTTCCCACCTGTTGAGTGCGGGTTTTTTTACTGGTCGTTGACTAAGCCGACAATAGGTGCCTGGGAGGCTCAAAAGCAGTCGAGTTTTTCGCAATCTTTTCAGTTCGGCGTTTTTGAAATATCCAAACGACGCACGTCCTCCGACGTCACGTTGTTTACGTTGATAGCACAACAGAACGTTATTTGACATGTATATTTGGTCCCTTGCCTGTTCGATGGTACTACGTTATTGAACTCCATTGTCAAAGCAACGATAAATACGTTAAGTATCTTCAATGGCAAAGCAATGATAATTAAGTGACGTATATCCAATGACGATGCAATACAGTAAAGAAAATGCGTGAACTAAGCAAACATACATACACGATCACATAACGCATTGTGTTTTCGAAAAGTGCAATTGTTATCTGTTGACCTTTTAACTCGAATTCGAAGGTAACAATACAGTCAGCCACTCAGACAACAGACGTTGCAGTTAGGCCATGTTTTTTTTGTATCTTTTATTATATTAGGAAATGGTCGCATGGTATTTCATGGCAAACAAAGTAGCCTAGTCGAATAATCGTTGGATTCATGTAGCACAGTGGTTTATCTTTATATATATATATATATATATATATAATTGATTGATTGATTTGTTGTTCGCTTGGCATGTATACCTAAATACACATGTTACCCTTTTATATCAGGGGCGCTTAGAGCGGCACCATATATATATATATATATATATATATATATATATATTTAAAATCTCCGAATAAAATGCTTGAAACGCGTACATTGATGAATTAAGTGACTAAGGTCTGAGTTTAAGTTGAGTTGGATAAATTCCAAAAAACAGAGTTATCATAGGTAAAAAAATAGGGGGCTGTAACTATGCAACGCACCAGTGGAACAAATAAATTTGAAATTAAATACAATTTAATGTAATTTCGAAACCTTTACTTATTCACAAAGTATACATGTGAGAATGATGTAGGAGATAACATATCTGGAAAATGCCTTTCTCGGCTTGGCTGTTACGTTGACGTTCTTTTAACAACATTTTCAATCACAGTTTGGCATAATTGTGACTGGATCTAAGTGATACAGCGTCTAATCTCCTCCTTCAAGACCAGAATGGTTGTAGGTTTGTTGATATAATCTTTTGACCTGAAAAATAGAGATGTAAATCCAAAATTGTTAAATCGAATGTGTCTTCGAAAAAAACGGTCCAATAATGCCTCCAACATAAAATCCGCACTAAACAGTGACACGTTTGGGATGTTTTTCTTCTTATGAAACTGTGTCGGGTTTCGACATTTCAAATATGAGAGTTTTGCTTGTTTACAGTACGAAGTCATCAATATGAAAATTCAACCCATCGCTAAAAAAAATGTATTAGAAAACCCCTCGGTAGCTTGCTGCTGTTCAATTTTATAATTTTCAAACTCTCTTCGCTGTGTATGGTCTATAGGCTGGAGCTACTAGGTCAGCTGAATTCTGTCTCCCCGAAATTTTAAATTTGATACACTTGGAATATTTGATCTACAAAAAATGACGCAGTTGTGGCAATTGTGCCAGTCAAATGTTCATGTTTTTTTAAATAATCTTTAGCAGTATAAGTGTGTAGTTGTATGAATTGGCGATGCATGTATTTTGACAATTACCAATGGTAAATTGCATACCATCGAACTGCTTTCGGGGTTTGACTAACATTGCTCCCTTTTGTTGGCGCACTTATTATTGTTGACAACCACCTTGTCAACCGTAAGCTCTCGTTTATGCCGCTATTGCCCCAAATTGACGTACTTTCTACACCAAAAGAAGAAGACACAAGACTTGCCTTACTTAGTAAGCTACCGTCTCTCTGACGGTTGACTGTGTAGTCTTTATTTCTGCGAAGACGATAGAGAAATGGTGTTTATACGACTAAGTTCGTACAGTGGTGTCCGTTGCACCACCGATAGACCACAAGCATCGTGCAAATAGCAGCTGATTATCAGGAATATCGAAAAAGGAGTAACCGTATGACCCCAGAATGCCTTCATCCTAGATGTCCGCCGTCACGGTCATTGGCCAGCACATGTCTTTTTACCTCGAGACTTCGGAGCCGGTTCGACGGTTCGTACGACGACACGCGTGCAAAAACACTCGCACTCACAAAACAAACATTAGCACACATAAATACCTATCAACGACTCGCTTACCCACAGTGGGAAAGCAGGTTTGTACTCCTGCTCTAGGCAGATCGGATCCAGCCCAACTCAGCCTAGCCTCCTAGACTCGACGAACGGTGATCGTGTAAAAAGCTCGCCCATGTCTGTCTCTCGATCTAACAACAACCGTTTATAGAAAGAAGAGAGAGAGACGAAGGCGTCGGGCAAAATGGTCTCACATTATGTGTCTCACGCTGTGTGTTTTGCCTTCCTCCGCCTCACAACACCGCCCCCCCCCATCATCGTGTTTAATCGTCTAGTTTCTTCTTCACGACTCTGTTACTCTCGGATCTGACTGACATGTCTTGTTTGCTGGCTCTTCCTCTTGGCTAATGCTACTGAAACGACCGCCACGTTATCTCCGCAAAGGCGACGCAAAGCTGCTCTTGAAGCTAATCACGAATTGTTACTCCCTGAGCGCGAGTTGAAAGCCCCTTGCTTAGGCGCATGTCCCCTCTGCAGCAGCTCTCGTATTTCGAAGCTTCTCCTTTGTTCTGTTGCTGTTTTTGGCTTTTGCTGCTTGCCGATAACCCGCCTCTTTCCGTCTTGTTGAGGCATCACTCCCTGCCCGCGCGCCCCCGTGCAGGGCACGCGGCCCAGCCTTCGTAATGTCCGCCGTACGAGAGGGACAGCGTTTTGCACTTCCTGGTCGTCTGTGAAATCAGACGCCAGCAATAACGATCGCCAGTTTGCTTTGCCAAAAAACAAATAACCGGAACGATAAATGGGCGACATCCGAATCGCTGTTGTCGACGGGGGCAGGATATCATCACTTGTCCTGACCTGTATCTGAGATAAATTGGTGGAGGAGGCTCAGGGCCGGAACCCCGACGAAGAGGATATTTGTCCTCCTGTTGATTGTACAACAGGGACAGCGCTCGTTGTCGCAGAAACAGCGACAGCAAATAGACTACACACGTTTGCTGACCTCAGCAAGTCAACTAGTAAACAAAAGCAGAACACGGTGAAGAAAAAGAAGACAAATAAAATACAACTACCAAAACTCTGTCGACAAATGCCCGCGCTCTGTGTTTAGGGATACACAGTTTAGGCGTACTTACGAGAGCAACTGCCGAACTTTAGCATGACATTTGCAACTCAACTGCTGCTGATGCTGCAAGAGCATGCATGGTACTGATGCACGGAAAAACACCGCATGCCTTTTTTTTCTCTCCTGAGACAGCTTTGCCGGTCAGACGATGCTGTTTGTTGACCGTCACGACGTGGATTAAGGCTATCCGAAACCTATTAAACCGTTCCAGCCGTTATTAACGAGTTGTGACCCCGCAAGCATCCTATACCTGTTCATGAGTGGCAATGGTTGTATACAACCATTTGCCGCAACGGCATACAGCCTAATATTTGCCCTTAAACAGTCAATTATGTGAGATAGTTCCTATCATTGAATGGTGGCATGGCACATCCATAATTCATGTCGCTAAATTATGGAATTGCGCTACTCGGATATATAAAAAACGCTACACGGATGGAAAACCCACTATGTTGCGTTGACAACTAACCAGTAAACTCGTATGGCCGTGTAAAAAGAAAGTTTTTTGTTGCAGCTCAAATTGTACTGATCGAAAATTATAATGAATAGCAGCACGAGCTGTTGCTGTTGTTGCTGTTGTTGTTGTTTCTCGTTTTTCACGAGATGCTTTACAGCTTTTTTAGTAGGGTCACTCAAAGTTGCTACAAACGTACTAGCAATGCCGTAGTGTGCATCCATGTACGTACTGGCTATTGCTGAGAAAGGGGCGTGCAGTGGAACTGCTAATAGGACTGGGACTTCCTTGCCTCGGCAGCCGGGCTGTAATCAGTGCTACATTTATGGTAGAGTGTTGCCCTGACAAGCTGGCCTGAGCCCTCCTCCAACATTGATATCCTTGCGCCTGCCCCGGAGCTCCCGAAGGTCGTATTCGAACGACGATGCTGCTCCTCGAACGACACCCTCACAGGTCATAGACTCTATAAGAAAATATGATTATAGTTCATGGAGCGGAAGACTGCACGCGGTGTTACCGTGTACAGCGGGCGTACGTACACGCCCGGCGTTGTAAGGCGGCATTTTGCCGTATAGCAGCTGCTGCTACTACTGTCGTCGTCACGAGAGAGCCACGCCGTGCAAATGCACCGGCCCATAGGTCCGGCACACGCGGGCCCTGCCTCCACGGGACGACCATAGCAGAGCACAGACCCAAGCTGGACCATTTGTTGGGCAGCGATATACTGCCACATCGTGCGTTGTGACGGTCGGCCGCGCGAGTTACTTCTACGGGCCGTACCACCGGTATGGCCCGTAGTCACTCCTCCCCCCCCCCCCGTCCCGCGAACATGCTCCCCAGGGAGACCCAGACTTCTGGCCGCCGCCGGCCGACGAATGGCGATTGGCGACGATGCCCGGCCGCGTAGAAGTCATCCTTCGTAGAAGTGGAACTATCCGGCCGTCCCTTTACGGTGCCGCGGGTGGCGTCACGACTACATGATCCACCGGCCCGCCCATCGTGTCAGAACGCACTTGCGGGCGTACACTGAGTTAGATAGCACGTCGTCCTGCGTCCTGTACGTACCACGGAGGTATGGATGCTGCACCGTCGGATGGATATCCGTCGTCCAGCCGTCGTCGCCGCCGCCGCCGCCACTGTGACGCTCGCGCCGATGAGTAGTACCGCGAGAGCGTGGGGAGAAAAAACGCGGCGGCGATGTGAGGGCGTAACATGGAATACAGCAGGCAATATGGCGGGAACAATCTTTTGGCGTTTTGGCGTCGGCCTTTCCGTCAGTCTTGTCCCGGAATGCATCCGTTCGTTCTCAACGCTGGTCACTTCTCTACTAGGTGTAGCAGTTGCTGGTCCGTCTCCTTCTTGTTCTTCTTCCTCTACGCCTTCTCCTCGTGTTCCGCATCCTCCTCCTCCGACGGCCTGGACGACTCCCAGAGGTCTCATTTGCCTAAAGACTACTAGCGATGCCCATCGTAGCCGGCACGACCGACATTGGACACGACCAACCCCCAGAATGTCTCTCGTCTATGGCTCACCGGCCAGTGATGCTGGGGGTAGCAGTAGCGCTAGTAATAATAGTCGCTGTAGTAGTGGTGGTAGTCGCAGTAGTAGTAGTAGTGGAAATCGTTGTCGACCATCGAGGTGTCGTGGTAGTGGCTAGATTAATCACGACGACATTCTAGCCTCTGCACTGCACAGAAGATGTACCATAGACTGTTGCGATCCGCGCTCCCAAAGGCGTTTATGAGGACGACAGCGGCCGACGGCCCCTCTCACACTGCAGCCTCACCTCTCCCTTTCTCCTCGGGAGGGGGTTGTTCAGCACGGTCGGTAAACAACCCCCTCCCGAGGTGAAATGTTACGCCTCGCCCCGTTCGTCCCCTTTAACGTATCTTTACAGAGCGCCGATCCGCCATGCCTCCTACACAACTGTTGCAGGCGAACCTCCTATCGGATCCAATTGTTCGAAACCGGCAAAAATCATTCCAACCTATGTACCGACGCCATATATACGCCTCCGCTCTTCAGAAGGTGCGAACAACGTACATAACAGGAACGAGTAAACAAAACTTACAAAATCACTGCATACGCATTTAAACATCGACTACAGTTAGATTCCTATTTTCTAAATTCTCCGCCACGAAAGATGGATCTATAGAATCTAGAAAGCAAAAGATAAGCTAAGAAGATACAACTTTGTGCGTATATATATATATATATATATATATATATATATATATATATTAGAACCATATGGTAGTTTTTAACCCATTTTTTTTAGAAGTATTGCCGCAGCAAACCGTGAAAACACTTTTGTGGCCAATGGTTTGGAAAAAGCTTTACCTCTCAGGAGTATCGAAGGATGCGATTAATTTATGTTTATCCTCCACAATAATTTATTCCCCAAGCCCAAGGCGCGCCGTACTTGCTTGTTTGTAGTGCGGAAGCAGGCACCTAATTAGAGCAATAATATTCTTGCAAATCTTTTTTGCAAATGCTTCAAGCTTATTTGCGTATATATATATATATTTTTTTTTTTTTAATATATTTTTGATGTTAGCACTTTGGAGTGAACAATTGTCTCCGCGTGAACGTGTAGTCACGGGTTCTCTAACCCAGGATCAGCCCAGTTCGACAATGTGCCCTAAACAGATACTGCCTTTTCTCGCTAAATGTCAAGCGACAGCCTCTGACGCAAAAATTTCGATGTTCTGTAGTCTTCCATCAAAAGGTTAGGGCTTCTACCCACGCCCTGAATCAACTTCAATGTAAGCGGGCCTCGTAAAACCGACGGACAAAATTGATGCGGATAACCAACACCAGAGTATTTTCTGCTTTGGTTAGTCCTTACTAACCTGCAAGCATGACCTGCTTGGTCCGCAATTGCACCAACCATGGAAGGGGCTCACGAGTCGGTTACAGTTGCGTCCCAAACAAGCGACCACGCTCAAAGGGGGGTTAGAGTGAGATTGTCCATGGATAGACATAGAGGTTCTAGTACACGATGAAAGCCAGCAGATCTTAGTGCTCGACTAAAAGTGTCATTCAAAGTCGAGTGGCCCTGCACTTACGGCGCATGAAAAGCTATAATGGGCCAGCGTGTCTACAAAGTAACCACAACGACATCGGTGGGAAACGACTAGGTCAACCAAGCCGCAGTCCTGCACTAATGCGCGTCGCCTCGCCTTCCAAAAGGGACCCTATTCGTAAACACGGTAGGGAATGTAACCAAGCTCCAGCCTCTTGACTACTAACGACTCATAGCTTGGCTTTATCAGTTACGGTAGGGGCTCTATCAATCAGGCTTGCTAATCGTTTTTCTTGCAAGGGGGCTGTCTAACTGCCCTGCTAAAGGCCCGTTTGCGATAGCATAGCTTTATAAGGTGTGACCAGATGTGATGACTGACCGTAAGCCAGAGTCGACTGGTAAAACAGTAAGGGTACCCACAGTTTGGCGGAGTAAATGGTTTCTTCGGACGCCACTAAAGAGTTTTGGAAGTCCAGTTTGACCATCACCGTCGACACTTTGCGATTGCAGAAACGCACGGGCACAGTGTACTGCTACCTCTGTATCACCAGGAGTCGCAAATCCTAGCTGGTGCTGACCAAGAGCTGCTGAAATAGCATCCTTATTATCGGCACAACCGATCAACGAAAAACAAACGATCGGGCTAAATGATCCATCTTTTTTTTTAGTGCAAACATCCATGCTCCGAAGACAAGTGGTATACAACAGGATGGGGGCGAGCCCTATCTAGGCACATCAATTACATTGACAATGGCGTCAGTTATTCAGCCTCGCTCAGCCGTGCTGCCCAATGCACCAGGCAGCAGGTTCTGCAGTAGACGGGGCTTCATAAAATCCAGGCCGGCAGCTAAACTTCGCCTGAAGGTGCTCATGGCGTTCAGGTTCTTGTCGCGCGAGGTTGAGAAAGGCAGTGCGACTGTCGGGGGTGTGGGCATTCTTGTGCTTCCGTATTTTCGTTCACTGGCGCTAGAATATCCTCGGAGCTAACCAATCTAGCTGCACCGCCTTCAGACAGCTTGACCCTCACTCGCCTGGGAGAGTCATCGTCGAAATAGGCCTTCACTTTAGATACTGATCCCTTGTGCACCGGGTCCCTGAGCCTTTTCCCCGTTAAACATTCGCGTAGGTGCTCATAAATTAGTACAGACGGGGACCGAGCGTCCCTTTCAGATCGAGGTTGTCGCAGCACGACCAGAGCGAAAGAGAGAGAACGAGCAAAGAGTGCCAGGCAGGCATAGAGGTCGTCGACTTCGGCGAAATTTGAGAAGACGTTGGTAGGTTCCTTCGCAACAGTAGACCTCACAGATTTAGTGCATATTTGCCTGAATGTCGACGAGTAAAGTGTCAATCTCAATTTCGTTCGTCGAAGCCCGATGAGATGTGGGCGGCCTGTCGGCGGCGACAGCATGCCTGCCCGATATATGTCTGTCATGTGACCCCTCCTCGTGAATACACGTTTGCAAACCGGACATGTAGCCCTCTTGGAGTTATCCAAAACTAGAGACACATGTGCGGCGTTAGTTCCGTTTGAGTTCATAGTTACCTGGCATTATGATGTAAAGGCTTTGAGTTGATCTGCGGGGCCAAACGAGGTTTCAGGACCTCCGTAATCATTTTCAAAGTTGCTGCCAGATCAGGACGGATACCCTCTAACATTCAAGCGATGTCTGTTAAGGCGCTCTAACAGTTCTGCGACACGTCTTGTTACAAATGTTTCTTCTTGTGGTGAGTTTAGCAGTGTACCGCGGCCGCATTTGAGGACGATTGTGTTCGCTTCGGTTTCGGCAGCGGTCGCGGGTAGATACATCGTAATTTAAGCAAGTGTTTTATTTTATTCGACCGAGCAGTTGTTGATACAACTAAAACGACTATAGCCATAAACGCGTCAATGCTCAAAAACAACGCTTCGAAAATGATGTTTGAAATGAGCGCGTTTTGTGTTTGTTCCTGTACTTCGCAAAACTCGACCTCGAAATAAATATGTGTATAAAATATGTACATACCTTTTATGTGTGTAAAATATCGCCTTCGGAAATACAGACAAGGCCGACGTCGTGCGCATGCAGATCATGTTTGCGCTAGTAATTAAATGTTTTGTATCTAGCACTAGCCTTGCGAGCAATTTACACGTCAAAAATTCCTACGCGTAGAAATTGTCTCAATGTGCGCTACCACCTGTCTACATGTTCGAAAAAGCGGATCAAAGGTCTAGCCAGAAATATGCCTGCCACAGGGGCCACCGGTATGGACCACTCCGTGACAGAAACTGTCAACGAGTTATGCAAAATACGATGCCATGTGCTGTGCGGAACTTGATACTTATTGGAAGCATTTATGGGGCGATAGCTGGTTAGTTAGGCTCAGCTCTATTGAATGTTTACATACTTTTTTAAATGTTCACAATTGAAATTTAAATGAAAACGTTTTGGAATGGTTGGAGCACCACATCCATGGAAAAGCCTACCGGTAAATTCTTTGTATAGTCTTCTCTGGACAACAACAATAACAACAACGCCAATGCCAATCAACTAATATGTGAACAAGAATGCTTCATTTCAAATTTCGAATTTTCGAACTAATCTTTTGTTTTAGCTGCAGATTTATGCACCTCTGGTTTAAGCGCGAGAAATGTGCACACACACCTCTCAAGTACTTTGTGCACTTCCCTACAGGTCTGCAAACACATGATAGATTAACCTACAAAAAAAAAGCACAAGCACATAGGTTTACGTACCAAAAGAAGACTGTTTCCCGTACTCAACATTCTACCTGATACGTCTGCGGGATGTCTCACGAATTCGGCAAGGAGAGGTCGCAATTGAAGTCAGGCGAGCCAACACTTCAGGAGCTTCAGGTTGAGAAAACGATGTTTAGTAGATAGACATACATACACACACGTAGTACGTAATTTATTAATTGAAATGGCCGCCTTCAGAATAGACCGATGTACTCTGTCATCGTTTAGCGCGGTCAGCGTGTAGGTAATCACGCTTAATGCTGAACTCAAGTAAAAACGTTTAAATGGATAGCAGCAACGTTTCGAGTGCAGAAGACAACATCACTTGGGATTAGATTTCTCTAAAGTTCGTGCGTGGACCGTCGGTGGACCGCCGCTTGCTCGTGCACATACACCGTCAGGAGTGGTTGAGTGGCATCCTCTTCTCGCCGGCCCATAGGTCCCGCAGTCGCCGAACTATATTTGTGTCGATATCGATCTCCCTTTACTCGCTGTCATTAGCCATTTCAGCCACTGTCCCAAATTCATATTTACGATCGCTCGCCGAACGCAACCCAAATGCGGCCTGAGGGACATAGAGCCCCGGCTACGCGCGCCCCCATCAAGCAGGCTGACCAACTTCAGGTGTTCGACATTACATGCACGCAGCGACGATACGTGGGCTGGTGGGCTGAGCCAAATCTCGTTCGCTTAGCAGCAGCAGCAACAGCCGTTGCAGAAGCGGTAGTCATAGTAGTAAGAGTGGGAGTAGTAGCTCAACCTGGTTTCAACTTTTTCTTTATATCTACAGGACGAGGCGGCCCCGGAGCGTGCCCCAGCATCGGCGTGCATCATCGGCCCCACTGAGGTCCACTATTGCTAGCACGGATTCTCGGCGGCGGTCATTGCGTCGAGGGAGGGGCGGCAAAACTCAGCAGCTGGTCAATTATTGTGATTTAGGCGCATTTGCCCAACTCACTCAATCAATATGACTGAGAGATATCGCTGCTGCTGCTGCTGATTCCCGAGCTCAGCTCTGCCGAATCCTGTTGCTGTCGAACGTGGAGTGCCGCATCTTCCTTAGTTCTACCCGACCCGGCTCCCATCCCCACTGCATGCATCCTAGACGTCGTAACACATTAGAAGAAGGCCACGCCATGGTACGGAAAAGGCCACGTCATGACGACGATCTTGGGCATGCGAGGTGGGCTCTATGAATCCTACGCGATATGTGCGTGACTCTAAATAACATAGGATATTCAGTGGCCAACAATGTTCATCCGGCGGTTATCACGTCGCCGAGTTCTCTTTTGTCTTTTATTTTCTCTCTCTCTCTCTCCTTTTCTAAAGCTCTCTCTCTCGGTCATCCTTGCATTCACGTGAATCAAACTTTGTCTTTTTTTCTCTAGCAAATGCTACGTGGATCACACCTATGGGCATATATATATATATATATATATATATAGAGAGAGAGAGAGAGAGAGAGAGAAAAACGCATTGACTAAACTAGCCATTCATACAATGGAGCCGCATAATTGGGTCGATACTCTAATGTGTACTTTATTCCAAACATTTAATTAAAATGTTTCATGTAATATTAACGTTCTCGACGGAGTCTGGGCTTACCTGGTAGAACTTTAGGCTTATGTGACATCAAATCCGGCTCGGATAGTATAGTCTAGAAAGTAAACCAGAACCAAGCTCAATAGACAGTATAGTGTACAGGGTAGACTACATTGAATTATGTATGTACATATGTAGAAAAACGTATATGTTATACACAAGCAGGAACGTTTCGAGTATATTATTTATTCATTATATATATATATATATATATATATATCTTGTGTATAACATATACGTTTTTCTACATATGTACATACATAATTCAATGTAGTCTACCCTGGACACTATACTGTCTATTGAGTTTGATTCTGGTTTACTTTCTACACTATACTATCCGAGCCAGATTGCGTTGAAAGCAGCAGAACACAGTGATCGCAGTGACAACAGCTTAAACTAGGGGCAGCCTATGTGCAACCGGCAGCGACGAAGTCAACAGAGGCGATAATCGAGCGCCTGTTGTTGGGGATAGAAGCGTTATCGGCGAAAGCTTCAATGATCACAGGTGGGGACTTTATTGCGATCTAAGATCGGGTCGACTCGGAAAGAACGGCCATGCTAGACTAACTGGATAAACTTGGCTGCGGGATAGTCAACAGGGCGAATGTGTACACATATGAATGTCACTTCGGGTGTCATCAGTTATTGACCTATTTGCAACAATATAGATAGAAGGGACATAACATTCACAGGAGACGACAATCCTTTACAGAAAGATGCGAAAGTCAGAAAACATTTGTCACTGGGTAGCTGGGTAAAAACTAAAGAGAACATTTAAAAGCGAGGCAAAATGGAAGGCTCAGGGAAGAAGGTTAACGGCAATGTCCTCTTTCATGGAGTTAGCAGGGTACTCCCGGTGCCAGGGGAATCCAGCTACATGGCTTCGAACGCAGGCTGGTAGGCTCATTGGGGTCAGCGATGCTGCCACCGCAGAAGAGAAGCGGAAGACCTTGGCTTAACGAGCGTTGCAGGGCGGCCAAGCAAGCTTGTTGGTTAACGCGAGATTACGTAAGGATGGACATAAGAAGGGAAAGAGAAAATGTTCAGTAGAGACAGCCAGGCTCGCTGAACGTTTGTAGATGATCGTGGCCGTGTCGGACACAACCCCAAAAGCGCCGCTAGAATATGAAAACCCGTGGGATTAGACAACAAGGAATGCGCGGGTTTTGATAATGAGGGCAATCTCACTTGCGTAAGTGGTAGAAGCAAACGACAGAACACCACGAGGGAAGCGCACGGGATGGATTTGTTGAGAAATAAACACAAGCTAGGGAAATGAACACAAGCTAGGGAAATTCGACAGATCTGGAAGAAAGCGGCCTTCATAGTGGTTCTTAGAGGAAAGGGAAATGAAATGAAACCAAAGGCTTAAAGGGAATAGCAATAAAAAGCTGCCCGCACACAATGTCCTCAGGAATTACAGCAAGAAACTTGGGTTCACTTGAGGGAGAGGGGGGCAATACCGGAATAGCAGCAGCATTTAGGAAGGGAAGATATTTTTATGTGCGTTCTATTTACAGTGTCGTATAAGTATTACAACATCATGGTAGCATGGTTTGTAATAGTAATAATAGTAATAATAATAATAGTAAGGCTGAGCGCCTGCGTATGCAGCACTGGCATCTAGCAAAAAGGGAGATGCCCGGAGCAACCTGGGTTGCCTATATGCTGTGTTTGTAAATTTAAAGGTAGCGTTTGACATAGCACCAAAATATAAAGTGCCGGGAGCAATTCTGAGGTTACTTACCAATACCTTAAAACAAAGCACGGTTCAAATTGATAATGAGGTCAAGGGGGAGAACAAACAGTAGCTTTCACGCAGGGCAATGAGCTAAGCCCACTGCTGTTTTAAGTACTTCTGGGTGGACTGCCAGACCGGATAAAGACGGGCAGGATCCGAAAGTGGGCTAGAATATTACTGTCCGCAGATGATGCGATCATCTTTAGTTGCAACTTTTTTTCAAGGTGAAACAAACCATGGATCGGCTACTTGCGTTCATTATTGAGAAGGGCTTAAAGGGGATTAGGGAAAGACAGTAGCCATGAAATTTTATAGTGGCGGCCGCCTGACCAGGAGAGACGTGCCCTAAATCTAGGAAATAAGATTTGTAAACAAATTTACATACCTAGAGATCACCTTGTCAACAAGCGGTAGCAGCTTTCAAACGCACGACCAGGAGAGGGTCAGAAAAACCACCATGACAGCTGCGGCAATATGCTTTAGGTTTGTGCGGGAGTCGATCTTTTCAGTATACCAATAGCACCCGTTGTCTGATAAGATATTTTACTAACATGGAATAAAGTGGGAGTTGACGAATTACGTTTAATTACGAAGCGACGTTTTTCTTTCTAAAGAGAGAGAGAAGATTCTCGCGCAATTGAATACGTACAAGAATAGTGTTGTTAGCATCAATGAGAAGCACTGAGTGGCGGGCCAACGAGATGAAAGATCGACATCTGACTGCGGCCTCTGCAGCCCACGAATTTTATCACGATTCGTGCAACGTATACGGTTTTCATGAATCACATGATGGATATCGATACAAACAGTGCAGGAACAAAAGTGGTAGATAATCTACAAGCACGCAGCACGTTCCGGTGCGTTACAATAGTGCCAAAGGATATAAGCTTGTGTAGACCAGAACGATGTAGACATAAAACTATTGTGCCTTAAACTTTCCAGAGCCTCTAACAAACTCCTAGAGAAGTGCATGTCGCCTTAGAAGTTTTTTTTGTTGGTAAAATAAAAGAATGCATGCTTGCTGCGTTAGTGTCGGCGTAGGTTAAGCTCTTTATGAAATAACATACAACTTACAAACCACCAAAGAATGTCGCCAGGTAACACTGCCTCTCTTGAGTAGACTATCCTAGTTAGAAGTTTCACTGTGGTATTCCTAAACTGATGGGTGCACAGTATAGACACGTGGGTAAAGTTGTAGTGGGAAAGCCGTTTGGGTTCTATATTCTCCGACATCTGTCTAACATCTACCTAGACTACACGGCTTTTTCGAGAGCTCTAAACAGCTGATAAGTTCCAAAACTCGAATGATGCAACTTTAAGTAGTTCAGGTGAACTGTAGCAACGCGTCGTGCTTAAACATAAAAGTTGTACATCTCATCTAATGCTGGACGAGATTGCGGTTTTATTTGCTGGAAACAGGAGCGGCTCTTTCTCTTTCGTCAGTAAGCCAAACGTCACACTAGTCGAAAAACATGGGTGGTGGACAACCAAAAAATCATCTTTATAGTTTAAAACACCAACTGCTACCAAACCAGAGGCAGAGGTGCGGCATCATATTTTTCATAGGCTGACATATACGGAATTGCCCGTTGTTGCTCATCCTAAAGCAGCCCCAACGAAACGCTCGACGAGCTTGAAGACATGCTACTGGACTTGAAGTGATCAGCTGCTCAGAAGCTGCTCACTGTCGTCACCTGTAGCCTTTTCTGAAAATCTTAATGCTGTGCTAACTACGTATGAGTCTATCAACACGAACAAACGGGGCTCACTGGTGCTAGAATGACTAGTGGCGATGAACGTAGTTAGTCTTAACCATGGATCAATTATTTATGGATATATTATTATTAGTAATCATGGAGGTATAAGGATCTTACCTTTAACCGCGGTGGATTTTAATTGCACATTAATCTAAGAATCTCTAGACGCGAGGATGTTTTTAGAGTTTTTAACTGGACCTACTACTTGACGAATAAAATTTTAGCGACCACCTGGGGAAAAATCATCACCGTAATACTTCCGAAAACGCCCAGGACTTGAAGAAAATGTCGCAGCGAAGGCCGCGGATTCCCTATCCGCTATCAACCGGCCTCACCAAAATACTGATAAAACGAGGAGATTGCACTAGCCCGTATATGCTGTTTCTGGGCCAGGAAAGATGCCACCAGGGTAAAGTGCAGCAGCACGGATTAGGTTCGTTTTATACAACTATACTGTACATTTTTAGAGCTCCAGGGCTTCCCTGCGCAGAGGGCAAGGAATGCTGCTGGAGGAAGTTCTTATAGCTGAGAGCAAGGAAGGGCGCTGGAGGAAATTCTTATCAAAGCCAGAGGAAAACCCATGGGGACGGTCCTACAAGTTGATACGTGGCGTGCCAGAGAATCAGAAAAAGGTAAATCATCCCTCTGATAAACGCCTCTGGGTAATTAACGTGCTATTCCCCCAGTCAAATAGAGGATATTTCCTCCATTTGACCGGACACTGCATCATGTGAGCGCGGCCGAGGACTATATCCTTCGGCATCCCAGAGGTAACCTCGGTGGAGCTGCTAGGATAGGGCATTCCAGTCTTGGCCACGAAAATACGCTTTCCGGAATTTCCGTATGTTATAGCTTACGTAGCCATACGAATATTCCGCAACGGCTGTCTCCCCATGGCCTGCAAGGAAACCGGTCTTGTACTGATCCTAAAATACATTAACTCCAACTTGGCATTATATATATATATATTTTTTTTCTTTTTACTTACATTTCCCTGTAACCATAGAATTAAATAAATTGTAATAGTTTTCTTATAAAAATTTAAATAAAATACACTTATACTTACATACGACACGTTGTACCAAACCATAAATGAATACCAATGCCCGAGTGTACTTGAGTTTGGTATTCATGAATGTTCTGCCAAACATGCATGAATACCAAATTCAAGTACACTCGGGTGCATATACGTGAATGACGTACAGCTACATAGGAAAACAAACACGAGGTTTGATGGAAATGTTACTAATAAGAGTAGCGGCTGTTGTAGTCGTCCTTGTAGAACTTTGGTTCTTTCGGAAGGCACTGAAGTTCAGACTCAGCGAAAGTCGCTAGCTGGATGAGAAAAGTCCCGCCTGTTGCCAAACAACTACAGCCCGCGGGAGTCAAGGAGGGTTTTTTTATGTTAGTGGCTGACTACGCAGTTTTATTCGCAGCCCCGGATTTAGAATTAAAATTTTTTTAAGGAGGTTGTTTTTCATTCTAGACCATCCTCCGTCCCATATCGTACCGAGGGCCGAACACATTGGGATATCTAGGGTTTCCCCAGCCGTTCTTCTGGCAGCATGCCCGTAACTCTCAGCGATTTAGTTTATTATCTATTCTAAACGAGCATTACTAAAAAAAAACTCGATCAACAACAGGAATCAAACCAGCGACACCCCATGGTAGATAACAGCCATTACTAGTGCACTGGTCCCTTAGACCATGCCGCAGCAGCCCCGGTCTTGCGCTCAGCCGAACTCTCTACAGCCAGCAACAGGACGACGCTGGGTAAAGCCCAACGAGCGGTCCCTTCAAGGACCACAATAGCCCATAGAAAAGTCAGCGTGGAGGTCAAAGTAGAGGAAAGAAATAAAGCCTTCGATATTTGGCAGCCGGAACGCCTAGGTACAAAGTAAAGACTCTGATCCCGGATATCAGGGTCTGGGGAAATCGGCCAGGTAGCGAATTGACGTACCACATGAGCCAGGTCCCCACTGGTGATGTTTAGTCATACTTGTTTAGAATGGGAGAGCTATAATCTTTTGGTACCTGGCATGGGCCTCTTAGCATAAGCGGGACAACCTAGGGCTAACAACGATACACCTGAAACGCTTACAGCTTCTAATTAGGTCATACAGCTTATAATTAAGTCATGTGACGATTCCACCCATATACTCGTATGTAGGGGTTTATGTACAAATGGTTAAATGGTACGTACATCCACTTTATTGCAGAAAGATGCACGTATTTACTCATTAGCTAGCAATCCCTGTTTATTTAATTATGTTTTGTTTATTTCGCAATAACATTGCATTTCAAGATGTTACATAATTTACAATACAGTTCATTATATACAGTTTGAACACTTTAGCAACCGTCCCACCGGGCGACAAAGTGCAAAGACCGCCGATGGGTCTGGCAGCTCGCTTCGTGGTATTTAACGCATATCTGCGAGCAGAACCGGCAACGACATTGATCGCTAACTTGGTGAAATCCTTTGGTCGAACATACCAAGTGATGATAGCCGTACACAATGTACCTTGTGTACACGTGCCGGCTAGTGCATGCTATTCCATCCCAAAGCTCCCTGGCGAGGTACACATCTAACTGCGCGACCTCTGCCGAGGCCTCGGTCACTTTTTCCTGCCACTCTAACAAAAATTGCTGAAGTGGTCCTGTAATAGGTGAACGAAGCCTGACTCTGATTATTTCCACTGCCGGCCCGCAAACCGCCAGCAGGTACACGAAGCGGCTTCTTGACGTCCGCGGCAAGCAAAGAACCCGCTTCATATATATTGTGAAACATCTCTCTAGCTGCGCAAAATTTGCCGCTGAGAGATGGTCCCACACCCTGCCTAGGCTGTAGCTCCACATTGGCACAATCTTAAGCTCAAAAAGACGCACGGCCGCACTCAGAGACAGTCGTCGAGGGTCTCTCACCTCTGTGTGAATAGAGGCAATAGCCGCCCGACATCTGTCGCCGATGTGCTGGCTAAAGGTCGTTCCCGTATAGTGTAGTCTCAGACCCAAATACGGGAAGGAGTTGACAAACTCCAGCGGTTGGCCACAACAGGGTATTATGTCTGCGGCAGCCAATCGACCCCCACGGCGAAACTTCATGGCTTTCGTCTTCCGCGAATTTATTTGAAGACCTTTACGGTGAAGGTAACTTTCTACGTCGCCGACAATTCGACGAATGGCACCGCGGTCCCGGTGGGCTACTACGATGTCATCCGCATACATGACGACGACGGCGTTTCTAAACTCCTCCCGTACATAGCGGGCTAGGTCTGCGATGAGCAAGGAGAATGCCAGGCAACTGAGAGGGTCCCCTTGAGGGGTCCCTACGTTTTGACTCAGCTGCAAGGTGTCCTCGCCCCTTACGTTTACTTCAAGGCGGTCTTCAGCAAAGAAGCTGGAGAGCACTCGTAGAAGAGAACCACCCACCCCAGCATGTCGAAATGAATCGACTAGTAGGTGACGGGGAGCTTTGTCGAAGGCCTTGACACAATCAATAAAGACGGCGTACAAGTAACCCCCAGGCACAGCCAACACCCGTTCAACTTCCGACTGGAGTACGTGGATTGCGTCCTGTGTACCTCCATCCTTCCTGAATCCGAATTGCTCCGGAGGTAAGGCCTTCTCCACAGTTGGAAGCACTCTCGAGATAATCAACTTAGCGCGGATTTTCTTGAGAGTGCGTTCCGACGCGATACCCCGGTAGCTATTTGGATCGTCTACATTGTCACCGTTTTTGCCGTTGAATAGCAGAGTAAGGTTGGCCTCGTGCCAAACCTGGGGTATGTGTCCCCGGCTGAGTATCTGATTAAACAGCTTACAAAGCTCCCCTGCTAAAACATCGGACGACTCAGCCCAATGTTCGTAATAGATCCCATCAGGACCACTACTCTTTTTCTTGGGTAGCCCGCGCAAGGTCTGCACAACTTCTTCCACCGTAAACGGCGAATTCATGTGGTGCTGCTCCAGAGTGAGCGGTTGCTCAATAACTGGGTTAGGCGCGGGGGCGTTTGCATCGAGCAGAAGGGCAGTAAAGTGCTGCCGCAACTGCTCCTTTGTCATGCTGTGCATGTTTTTGTTCAGCCGGCGAACAATGTAGCTAGTTTATTTAATTATGGTATCTTTAAAAAGGCATAGCCCATCGGCCTAGTCTTAGCCAAGGTTTAGAGTCCTGTATGCTAGTTAAAATGTATAGTCTTGTTTTTGGTTTACGTGTGGCTTTGACAAGGCAAGTTGTCCTAGACACGGCAACTACAACGACAATGCAATAGGGCGCACGAAGCCAAATACATGTATCATTGCATCTAGTTTGTAGGTCTTTTTTATAGAGGACTGACTGGTCCGCACACACCAGTGCAGAAAATTCGTTTGCAAAAATTGCTCCAAACCAATGTGTGAAACTTCAATCTACTAAATATCAGTAATGTCCTCATCCCCGCATCCGATCGGCAACTGCACATCGATAACTTCAAACGAAAAGGCGCGCAAAACATTCTCAATCGCACGAGCAGTATTGGCTAATTAAAGGAACGCATTTAACTACTTCCTCTTACGTCCTACAAGTTATGCGAACCTGGTCATTGCGCAAATCAGCAGGCAAAAACTTCGCCAGTATGTTCCCTTCGTATTTTTTGTTATTTTTAAAGTCGTTTTTTTTATGGACATTTTGAAACTAGTTAAAATGTTAATTATTGAAAAATAAACAGTTTAGATGTTTTGACACTGCATTCATGTAACATTGGACATAGACAGCAACTAGGCTGTACACTGGGAGGCCAACATTATTCTCCGATAATTGATTTACATATTGGTGGATATTTTTTACATTTACATATTACACACGATGGACCCGCGTCTTCGCGTTAGGGGTCGGGCAAGACTCCCACTCGGACACGAGTGATAGATGAGGAGTGAGCCATCGGTGCCGTGGATTTAAACATTCACATTTATATATTAAATTTACATATTGGCGTAAGGAGAAAAATATATATATATTTATATAATTTAGGGTTCCAAGTGTAAATCAACCCGCGCTTAGCGCTTCTTCCATAAATGTGGCCTAGATTTGGTCAAGCCCCTAAACTTCGGAGGATAAGGTTACCTGTGTGTCGTAAGAAGCGGCGGGAACGATCTTCAAGTTGAAAAGACTTACGGCAACGTCTATTAATAGCCCATGAGACTCTAGGGTGCTTTTAAACGACTGTAGTCCTTCCAATTTTTCATCAATGTGCCTCGAGAAGATTTGTACCTCGAGAAGATTTGTACCTCGGGACGAAAACATGACTTCTAATGCCAATTTGATTATCACATCAACATTTCGTTGCCGTTGCTTTATTCATCTTCACCTCCAACGTGTCTCGGCTGACGTAATGCTACAAGTTCGCAAGAGGCTGCTACAAGTGAAACCGGCTGATAGATTATAGCACCAATTCATCTGCATAAGGACATCAATTTATTATTCACGCAAGTGCCAACCTTGCATCTCGTCACCAAAACGCAACAAAAATGGCAGGAGCTAAGACTGTAACCTGGGCAACACTAATCGTCTGTATGATGTTCAACAGCTTTATCATCTGTGATGACTTGTCTTTTCTCTAAAATGCCTTCAATACGTTCCACTATATTTAATAAAACCTTGCAAAAAAGCTAGCTGTCAAGTGTTACCGTTTGTACGGCAATGTTAGAGGGTGCCTTGACGTCTACAAAATAAGGTAAAAAGCCTCTTTGGTTCGAAGTGCCTGCTGTATAGAATTTAGAAGTACAGCACATGCTGTAGTTGTTGACCGGCATTTTCTGTAGCCACAATATTGTTCCGGCAACATTCTGCTAACCGCAAACAAGTTTTCTAACGAACGGGCTAGGAAGTTTGTAGATTGGTTTTCTCTCCGCGATACTTTCGTAAGATGATGAAGCCAACAGATTGCCTTCGCCTTTAGGGGTAATGCTAGGGAGGCTGGTCTTTCGTTAGGACGTTTCCATTACCTCGTTAAGGAGTGCAATGAAACAGGGCGCAAGAAGAATCGCTTGTTTGAGATGTTAATTTGTAACCGGGCCCTGGGGCCTTCTCGGAGGGTACTTTTATGATCGCCTCGACTACTTTGGAAACGTTAAAGAGCCGCGATGGGGTTTGACTTGGTCTCTAGTAACCCGTTCGTCCCACACTGACATTTCCACAGGAGCTCGGAACGGTTATGGAACTGGCAAACGTTTGATGGAAAATGAGCATTTAATATATCATGCGGAATAGAACACGTAGGGACACGCGTCTCGGCGTGCATCCATTACCAAGGTTGTTATTGCGCTTCAAGGCGAGCTTGCATTGTTTTCGTTTTTCATGTTCCTTTATGGCGTTCTTTACAACTCGTTTATAGACACGGCTTAATCTAATATAAAGAGGCATCTCCTCTTGACGGAATTTCTACTAGGATGTATGCTGAAATCATATAACGTTTGCAAGAAGTGCACTGCTTATTGTACCATGGCGCGTACTTTCGGCTTGTTTGCTTTAGCCGAGCTTTACCAGTGGCGCTTCAAAAGCTGGTAGTATAAGATTTCACGTCGATCACAGCTGGGTTTGGGAGTAAAGTCGAAAGGTAAAGTTCCGGCGGGCGAGATTCAGTTTGCGACTTAGACGGGGTTCCCGCGATATGTAGATTGTAGCTTAATTGATGCTTCAACGCAACTGGTAAGTACTACCTTGCACCCAAACGCCAGATTTGGTACACCATTAAAAATATGCTACCAATATTTTTAATACAATAACTTCAGTTAGAATAGCCTTAACTAGAAAACTCAATGACGAAAGTACAATATATATATATATTTTTTTTTTGGAGGAGGAGGAGAAGGTATTAAATGCAGTTACGCACTATTGCTACGAGTCTCTATCTCTAGCAGTGTGGGACTCGACACCAACGGTGGGATGTTACTCCGTTGAGACCAACATTTCTTAGGCTTCTGATTCCGGCATCATGCATGCGCTTGCTTCGAAAGCAGCTGGCGACGTTACGTCTAAGTATGCACGGCCGCACTGCATTGGTAAGGGTAAATTCAATGCGCTGTTTTGACGGAGAACGAATGAGAGATTCGCCGCTACGAGACCTCATCCACTTGGCGGCAACGACCGGAGTTCAGAATGAGAGGGGAACAGAGAGAACTGAGGCACAGTAGTACATCAGCCTTTCATCAGCCCGCTTCTTCGACTGGCGCTTTTTCGCCAGCGAGGAAAGTTTCTCGTCGTGGTTGAGAAGTCTTGTTGGCTGCTGTTAGATATACCTGGCATACATTGGCGTTTCAGCGGTGTAGCTCTAGCCTATCTAGTTGCTCGGATATGTTACGGACACAGCAGTTTGCTATAGCCGTTCTTTTGATGGCTGCACTCACAATCGCGGAGATCTCTCTTTGCGCGAGACAGCGGCCGAAAAAGCTCTAGCAGCTGCTGCTGAAAAAGAACTTTCAACCAGCCCTTCGTTAGTCAGAGCTCCGGCATAGTGTTAGTTTTTCAACCAACCAGCATACAACTATATATCTAGCTGGCTATCTAAGAGCAACCCGTTTCGCGTTTTGCTCGTCAACCACAAACAACATTCACCCAGATCTATTTCACGTTCGTTTCCATGCAAGCACACAAGTATAACAGTAAACAAATGTTGAGTTATCTACATACACTAAAGGCACTGGAAAGCCCGTAGAAATTTACATCTGCAAGTTCTGTGAGCTACGAGAGTTGTGCAGACAAAGCCTGTTAAGCAACCGATTTTAAGGTCTTCGCGATTATGTATTGACACGCTTTCTGGGCATCTAGTTGACATACAGACAGACAAAAGATAGATATGTAATTAGATGCGTATGTCTAAATACATAAAACATATCCTGCAGGTCTGTTTTAACGCAGTATTCTCAAATGCACCAAACGAGTCTAGCAAATCGGGAAAAAGAAGTAATTAGAACAGCATTAAGTACAATCAGTGGGGTGTAGATTAATTATAAGTTTACTTCCAACTCACCATACTATGTCATATTTTAGGTATGCGCCAAGTAATTAGACAAGGATTTGAGCGTTCTGTGCCATGTTGCAAATGTCTAGAACCATCACGTGTGGCGCCCGGAAGGCATGACACATGATATCGGAACAGATCTAAGACACGGCAGCAGCACGGTCTTAGTGCATGCGACGATACGACCACATGCCGATTCACTTTTAATAGAGCATAATCGGTTTTTAATAGAGAACGATTGTCTAGTCCTTCCTCACCATACAACGCGCTTCTTCCTCCTTGCCCTGGAAAAACTCGGCGTACAGCTGCCCAGTTTCGCTAAAAACGTATGTTGTTCATGTAAGTCATTTGGTCAACAACAACAAAAAAGACGTGAACATCAGAAGAGTCATCACACGACGATAGCTACCTGTTATTGGCACCCTGCGTAGACTGCGGATGTCACTGGGTGCACCAATGTTCGGGTGGAACCATCGCTCCGAAGCGGCAGACCACTTGTAGCATAGCAGTACGGGCGCCACTGTTACCTCCTATTTCCTCGGCCCCGCCTGGTCGGTACCGACGCATTGCAAGACGCGTCTCTTTGCTATGAGAACTGAGAGACGTGAGGAACATTTTGGCTGCTTGGCTTTGAGCACCCGCGCCGTGGGCCGGCTTATTTGCACTTGAAAAGAGAACTTCTCGCGCCCACTGCGTTCCAATGACGACGACGACGACATCCCATAGAGTCCACCAGTAGCCGAAGCAAATAGCATCGTAGCTAGCTATCCCGCGCCAAAGCCAGTGGCTGTGTCTGTGCCGCCGCGCCTCTTCTTAGCTCAGCCCAGCCCAGTCCAGCCGAGCCCAGTTCTCTTTTCCCTTCTTCGAGTAGCGAGCCCACATGGCATGCAGAGCATCTCCAAGCGAGTCGAGTTGGAGTTGAGTTCATACGAGCTTGGTTCTACATGGCCTCTTCAGCAAAGCTGGGGCGACCATGTTTGCCCCTTAAGTTTGGGACGCCTCCTTCGGTAACGCCCCAGTGCTTTCGCTGGTGGGACGACTTGCCCCTATTCCCTATTTCTTCTTTCTGCCTAAGGATTTAGCTCTACCCCCCCCCCCCGCCCGAATCCGAGGGAAAGGGAGGGTTTCCGATGCCCTCCAAAGGAGTACGGCAATGTGCTTCATTGGCCAGGTGGGTCCCGATGTGGCGCCCTCGTTCGCCGCCCCCAAGGAATGATCGAGAAGCAGCGATGAGCGTGGCAAAAACGCTATAAGAGGGGACATAACCTTCTGGCAAAGTGTGCATTAGTGGCAGGTGCAACAAGTATAAACGCGGTAATAACAACTACAACGACGACGACAAAATTGACGGGCGGTGCCTCTTTGAGGTCGAGGCCCTTGCCTTGAATAAATGTAAACGTATGTATGTCCTCAAGACTGGTGTTGTGGGAGATCCTAAGGCGCTGCCTTTCCGTTTCGATTAGTCTACACAAGTTGCGCTAAACGTATGCTGGGGTTGCTTGACAATCTTTAATTAGCCGTTGTACGGTACTACTAACGAATAACAGCAGTCTGAATTGAATAAATTGATTGTCCTCTCGCTTGGCCTGCACACTATTACAATCTTATAAGCCCCCGCGGGCTATACGAAAAGAGAGCTTACTAAGAGTAGATAATATGGCACATTTAAACACGAGGTACATATGTTAAATGGCCACTACGCAAAAATAATCAAAAGTGATCAGTTTATTCCTAGATAAAGTAACATATCTAGAAGGTGCTGAATAATTAAAGTTAATTGTTGTTCCTGTTGCTCTTGCAGAGGGACATATGGCAAATATGCATAACTATGCGCCTAAAGTGCAGTTAAATATCCTTGTTGTTACTTTGAGTTGTATTGCTCCGTTTTTGTGAACATGTATTTGTTTGTGAGTATACAACTCCGAAAAGCCGATAGAACCTAACTATGACGTTATGGCAAATTTGTATCTCCGCTTGCTTAATTAAACAACAACACTAGAGGATGGGGTAGCTGTAGCCTAGCGGTGCCTTGCGCAACATTTGAAAAACTCCGAGCAATTTTAATTTTATTTAACTCACAACTCAGTTAGACGCATTTCCAGGAACTCCAAAAACGATGCCGCAAAATCGAGTGACTAAACTCGCACTACTTAAACAGAATTGAGAGGCATACTCTACATTGTTTTAAACGCGCGAGAATACTCACGACAGAATCAGTAATTGCACGCAGTAAATTCCAAAGGACAATTTGGACAAAGAGAGGAGAGGCAGAAAACATTTTGCTTTACGCCATTAGTTCGACGACGTGGTGACACATCAGTGATCTACTTCGGCGTTCATGAGTGCGTGCAGCAATCCTATAGCAAAGACGCCTTCTTACACTTGTGCAAAGTTTAAAATGGCTAAGTGAAATCTTTCTAATACGCATAACTAGAGAAAATTCGCAGTCAACGAAGTGTAGTAACTATCATAGCTGATATGTTATTCGCATGATACTCCGGTAGAACCTGGGTCTTTCAGTAAAAACTGCCAAAATAAACCAAATAGTGATTTAACTGACGTTGGCAAAAGAGAGAAAATAGAGATTATTTATACGTTGGCTTATATATTGTTTAGCTTACTCAACGTGTTTCGACAGCGCGCACGCTATAAGACTAGAAGACGTTGCGGACAATACACTAATAATGTTAGTTACAAACGTGAAGAATTAATATTACGAGGATATACCCGGGTTAGAGAACCCGTAACCACACGTTAACGGGGAGGCAATTGCTCACTCCAAAGTGCAAACATAAAAAGTAATTTAATTAAAACTACTTATTTTATGGTTTAGTAGAAAAAAAAGCGTGTAGGTATTTTTTTAAACGGTACGAAACGGACGACACTTTATAATTTCAGGCATATTTGAGATAATCGTGTTAAAAACTGCATTCGCTCGTGCAAGTGCGGAATAAAGACGAAATATAACTTTATTTTTCGTTTACCATACGGAACCGTCCAAGAGGCTCGGTTGTAACTAAGCAGGTGTTATGCGTTCTGATAGATTAACGGTTTCCCTAGTGCCCACAACAATAATAATATTAATAATACCAATGTATCCGATAATGAAATAAGCTTGATTTTTGCCTGCGTGATCGTTGCACTAAAAACTGGTAAAAAAAAAAAACGCGACCACGGTGTGCATGCTTCCAACAATCGATCCGTTTAGAAAAACAGAAGAAAGCTCAGAGGCTAGTCATTGCTCGAAAATCGTTAATGGCGAATTGAGATAACTACTATACTAACTAACTATATGCTTGTTGGCAATTTCTTCAAACATACTGTGTTGCGTCAGTCGAACGCCAGACCAGACCAACTCTCGTAGCTCTGCACGCTGTTCATCGCCACGTTCAAGCACATCATAGAGTGTATCATCATGGGGCACGATACACCGCGCCCCACCAGACAGGCAAACGTGTGACGACATCTGAATGGTCGGTGATTACGAACTGACGGATCTCCTCATCCGGCCGCTCCCGGATACGAAAAAATGACGCTCTACTGCACACCTAGCAACACATACCAGCACATAGACGTACACCCGCACATCATACAAGTTTATACAGGCACATACAACGATACGAGAATCCGTCCGGTGAAGTATCTCGCTGGCTAAGCCAGAGCTCGCAGCGGATCTTTACCGGATGATGACGACGATGAAGGTGATGGTGATGACGATGAAGGTGATGGTGATGACGATGAAGGTGATGGTGATGACAATGAAGGGGATGATGATGATAATGATGGTGGCGATGATGATGCTCATGATAATAATGATGATGATGATGACTGTAAAGCAATGGAGACAGTAGAACAGGGAGCCGAATTTCGGGGGGTGACCGCACGATACGCGATGACATGAGAACCGTGCCTGAAATACCGCCACATGGATACGGTTGTCTCTCTTCTCCGTCTCTGGCTTTCGATTTCCTTCTCTTCTGCGTTTGCTCTCATTTACTTTCTTGTCCATCTCTTTCTTGCCCCTTGCCCCTCTCCCCACTCTCTCTCACCCCCCCCCCCTCTCTCCCCCAAGGGAACATCTTCTTCAGCTCAAATGAGTACACGAATAGAAGTCGGCGACTCGTGAAATGACTTACTTGTTTTACCAACACCCCCACCCCCCCCCCCCGCCCCTCTCCACGCCTCTTCGGCCTACCTCTCTTCACTCAACTCTGTAGTATAGCGCACATATTGACATATGGGCCGCCATAACCCAGCGTCGCACGCTCCCGATGCTCGTCGGGACCTCGGCTAGAGAGCTGCAGAGTCGGGCGCCGGGCGTCCCCCGTCACCGATGCCGGGTATCTTCGGCCTAGCCTATGAGAGAGACCTAGCCAGTCGACACGACGCCAAAATGTACATTCGTAGCAGCACCTCATCCTCATCATATTTTTCTTCGTTCTTTTCCGCTTCTTGTTGAGTCTCCCTTACTTCCTCATCTTTTGTCAGCGCGTTAGATAGAAGATCTCTTCGCGTCCTATGCGGCGAAGATAGGCGGCCCAGTGTAGCTGAAACCCGCGGTGAGCTGAGATAGCTTTGGCACGCTCGAACACCGAAGCATGGTCGGTCAGCGGCCAGCGATCGGCGCCTGTGACCCAGCAATCGAATGAACGAGACAGGGGTTTTGTAGACAGATATGTTGGTAGACGAATAGTTAGGAGGGAGTAGTAATGATGTCGCTTCTGCTGTCGCATCTGAGGTGGCTGGGGAGAAGTGCAAAGATAGCAGGCGGAAAAAATTGAAAACGAGAAAAACGTCCCATCTCTGTCGATGGTCGAGTACGAAAAGATGAAGCAAAACCAAAAGAAGAAGAAAAGGAAAAGGAAAAGCAGAAAAAAGAACATGGTGAAGGGAAATGTTGAGCAGTATGCTGAATTTAGGCGGGACTATTAAAAGCACACGGCCGTCGAAAGGGAACAGCAAAAAGAGGGAGTGCGCCACAGTGCGGCTGAAATGAATGATGAAGGGGCTCCGAGAACGTCCGTTGGCTTCGTGCGCTGATTTCAAATTGGTCTTTGGGCGAAGGGCGCAGCCTGAGTAGCAGCAGCAATGAAGAGAAAGTTTTCCGCGAGCTCCGGTCGACAAGAACAAAACGGCTGCGGAATGATGCATCGTGTGTGGCATCGTCCATAGACTTCCAGTTGTAGCTACTAAACGATTGCGGCAACAACTGGAAATCTATTGGGTGTTTGTTAATTGTCATCTGGCCAAACTGCCGTCCATATATGCATTTGGCGAATTTAGATGCACATGTACACATATATCTAAATATGCGCACATGCTAACGTCTATAATATGTCTTTCGCCATCCCTCTCTCTCTCTCTCTATATATATATATATATATATATATATATATATATATATCTACAATGTTGTAACACACCCATATACAAGGCTTATGACAAATTATTCGATGCTTAGTTATCGCCTGGTAAACATAGATGTCAGATTTCCTCATCTGCTTAGATGTGCATTTAAATTATCTACAAAGAAATGCAAAACCAAGCTTAATTTAACCGGATATAGTAAAAACATGTGTATTTGAATGAGTCTTCGAGCACAATTAAAACTTTAAGAAATGCTACTAAACACCGTTATGTAATATGAAGAATATTGACACACTTACAAGAGTGGGCAGATACGGGCGATAGCCTTTTCTGCAAAACGCCCAGAATGGTTACAATTGTTTAAATTGTGTAATTATCGAAATTTCAGGCTTAATGAGGAATTTCTGAATTTAAACAAATTTACCGTCCGGAAAAAAACATTCCCTTAAAAAAATACACATACGTATGTACACATGCATATGTGTGCATACATATGTGTGTATACATTACAAAAAATGTATTTCTTTATAAATATGCAATATGTGTTTCCCTATATGTATGCACACCTATCTACAAATTAACATATACTTACTTACGTGCATGTACGATATCATACCTTAATTCTACGGTAGATGGATAAACATATTTGAAAACATGCGCCTAAATGTATATATTACATACATATGCATGCATGTAAGTATGATCAGCAGAAATCTGGTTTTCATCGATAATGCCGCGGTAATCAAACCCATTGTGGACAAATATTTATTGCATTAAGCTCCGGGCTGGGTAAATGTGTTTCTGTTACGTCTAGGGGTTTCCACACAACTTTAAATCATCTCGCGGTTTACTGGTTCTGCTAACGAGAGAAAAAGAAGCAAGCACATTTTGCTACCATCACTGCTGGTCACACGGAAGACCCTGGCCCCGGCACCCGGGCAGCCAGGACGGCCTCCATTGCTGGTCTGGCTGGTTGGTGTCGGCGACACCAAACTAGCGACACGACTGCTAATACTGCTTCTGCTGCCGTAGTAGCTACTCTTCGTACTCTAGTCGTAGCACCTGCAAACTCTCTGCCAATTGACTGGCTACATCGAGACACACGAAAACCAACCGATGACTTATTGCGCTAATCTGCTTCTCTCTGCCTTCGTTCGTTCAGTCGCTTCGGATTGGATTTCTTGCTTCTGCTGCTGCTGCCACTGCTGCTACAGATACGGGTACTGCTTGCTAAAGCCGCTCGCGCGTCGCGCTTACCTGCATGGCCTTCAGTACGCTTGCCCGTCACGAGTTTTGGTCGAGGTGCCCGAGTGCTGCTGCCGGTGTTGGTATGGATGTATGGATGCTGCTAGCGGGTGGTAGGGACTGATGGGGGGGGGCGGTCATAAAAAGGGCTAAGGTCGGGGGTGGTGGGGTGCGGGGGATGGTGGTGTGGGGGTGCCGGTGGTGGGGTTGACCACCACCACCACCGGCGCTCACATCCGATCCTCGGTCTAGGTTCACTAGGCTCCACGGGACCGCAGGGAATAGTCAGGGCCCACCCCTGTTATGTAGGCCCCGATGATGCGGCGACCCAAACGACGAAGATGAGAACCGTGGCCTAACTATGACACACGTTAACGCGGCCTCACTCACCTACGCACACATAGACACACACATATAGAGAGAGAGATGTACACACAGACCCGATCCGGTCTCGGTTGGTGGATTTTGTAAGCAGCAGGCCAAGATTGCCGGTCGACAACCGGACCGTTCCTCGCTGGAACTCCGCTCCGAGAAGTCTGTTGTCGGCTCATCGTTTGGACATAGTAGTGACAGCAAGGGCGGCGGTGGCAACGGCAGATTGGACGAGTCGGACGACGGGACAGATAGGATAAAGAAACATCTATTGAGCGGCAAAAAGGGGGGTAGAAAAAAGTAAAAGGGAGACGGAGCGGGAACGAGAGAGAGAGGAAGCAAGAGGCCGAGGGGGCAAACCAGCGAAAGACGTATTCGATGCGAGCCGGCCATCGGTGGTCAGGGGATTGGGCCCCCACCCGAACGAACCATCTCTGATCGTCTGTCCGTTCGTTTGCCTTCAGAGCAAACGCAATGAGACCCAAGCTGCTTGCAATTAATTGATGTTGCTGTTGCTGCTGCTGCTCCTGCTTCTGATGTTAGTACTACGACGACTGCGAAACCTTTTTACTGCTAATTCTTCTTCTACTTCCGCATACTACTACTCCTAATGCTATTACTGCATGTCCTATGGCTACTTCCCCCCGCGCCCAGTTCGACAACGACAACCGATACATTGCCTACTTCCGCGTGGGCGACTAGCCGCTTGCCGCAAGTCCCCGTCTCTCATACGTCCACCTATTGCAGCACGATAGCAACACATGCGTTAATAGCGCAACGGATAGCCGCGATGAAATAGTATCGTAATGTAATAATAGTAGCACTAAGCCTAGGAGTGGTTGTGGCGAGGTGTACAGCTGCATTGTGTAAGTCGATTATCGATGAATGAAGAGATAGATAGATAGATAGATGAATGGATTGATGGATGGATGGGTGATTGAATTGGTGGATGGTCTCAACCCGTACCCCGTGTATCATAAGGGCTCAAGCGGCTTAAAGTCGAAAGAGCCGGCCGACCGGCTGTTCAACATGGCGGAAGCACTCGGGCGCCGGAAAGCGGAAGCCAAACGTACAGGGCGCGATAAAACTTATGTCATATCAGTCAGTTAGGTCTAGATGCTGGATATGCGCGCAACTGCGGAAAAAAAGCGCAGAAACAGCTTCGGCCGTAAGCGCTAATGCTACCGACGAATTTATGGCGCGAATCACTGACGCTGAGAGACGGACGGTGTTCAGACAGCGTTAGTCAGTCCTGAGGCAAACGTGTATCAAAGCTGTTACATTACGGGTGCTACCTTCCAAATATTGTACAACTACATACGTGTATGCAGTACTCATGTCCATATGTATGCATATACGAGATAGACAACAAAAACAACACAGACTTCAACGTGCTAGCATAGCGAGGTTAAATAAATACAGTGCAAAAATTGAACTTATACAGATACATAAACAATATTCTCTTATATGAATGAGGCAATGATATGGCCTTCTGGGTGCGTAAAGTATACCTACATAGTAAGCAGGAACGGATATGCCATACCATATATATGTATGTATATATATATATATATATATATATAGGTTTTTATATGGGTGTAATGTACTCGAAGATATGCACTGTAGACGCTCTGGCTACATGCGCGCGGTGTGGATATGTAATCTCAAGAATTCGCCTTTCCGTCTATGCCGTTTACTCGTCGATTCGACACCCTCCCCCCCCCCCTCCCTTCCCGCCCCACCAACAACGTATTGGGGCACATTCCATAGGTGGGCATTTATGCACCCCACCACGGGATGTCGAGCCCGTCGACGATGGCGTTGGGGTCGGCGGCCGTTATGAGCCAGCCCGCTGTGACGAGTGAGAGTCCGTGAGGGGTTGAACGCCTTCAGCTAAAGGCCTGCCTACATGCCTTTCAGCTGGCGATGTCTGTTGTCGGTCTCAAAGTCTTTGCACTGCAGCGTTCGCGGGGCTTTCTCTACTAGCTACATCTACTACTTCTACGACTACTACTGTTACCACTATTATTACTACGACTGGAACGACCACCACGGTAGCGGCGTCCAGTACTATAGCTTCTACATCTCCTACAACCTGCAACCGCTAGTCTAAAGAGTTGTACGATGAAAGCGGTGGTGGTACGATGGTCGCGGTGAGTGATCTGATCCCCTCACCTTCTCATCATCAGCATTATCGTCCTGGACGGCTCTACCTGCCTGTTCTAGCCATTCCAACGGTGCGCACTCGTGAAGTAGGTCGCCGCAGGACTCGGCGTGCCGATTCAGCTTGCCGCCGCCATCATCACCATTCGTCGGCCAAAGGTCGACAAATTACGCTAGGCTTCAACCAAGCGCTACATATGTATGCATGCCCCAACATGTACGAATATGTATGTATACATGTACGGGAATGTATACATTGCACGTGTGTATGAATGTAGTTGCCGCACGAGTGTGGGGTGCCGTGTGAACGTATGTAAATGTATGCATGTATTTTTGCGTGGTGAACTCGACTTCTCTACACGAGGCGTTGGCCATCAACGACGGTTCAGGGGAGAGAAGAGCGCGCCATCTAAGCAGCCCAGCAGAAACGAGCAAGACGAGCAAGTGCGCGGGGGGGGGAGGGATATAGATGTTGAGTGTTGAGGTACTTGGCGCTCCCGTGATTCCTGGAGCTTAACCAGACACACTGGCCCTTCAGCTGTTAGCTGAAGTCGACGAGACCCGAGGTCTACCTGGGTGTCGCTACCATAGTCTGTTTGACCTGCCAGCTATCGCTGGCGTCAAAATGTCGTCCGTGACAGACTGTAGACAGCAGAACATACAGTTAGTACTACTCTCCTAGTTATACTCGCATATATATATATATATATATATATATATATATATATATATATGTATATATATATATAGTATATATTGTAATTGATATATGTATATAAGGTACAACTCTCGTTTTACTTCGGTGCGTTCATATATTTAGGCCAGTAATACTAGTAATGGCGACTCCGGAGCGGGACTGCAACGTTAGATTATGTTACTGCTGCTGATGCTGCCGCGTCTCCTGCCATGCTGGATGTATCGGATGGCAGAAGTCCTACCATTCACCTAGTCGCTGTTTGCTGGAAAGAAACTTCAAAAACTTTAATTTTTTACTGAATTGATAAAATGGGTCAACATCATAAAAATATAAAGCTAATTTCGCGTGATATCTATAACATATACATAATATAATATATTATATATGAAAATATATTATTTGCACCTTTCAAAAAGAAAAATATTATAAACACCGATTTCGTTCTCTCTCCCTATATATATATATATATATATATATATATATTGTGTGGATTTCGATGGACATTTTGGGTGCTATATCGGGCAGGAAGGTCGCTCCTTAAAAATTTCTGTCTCATATGCATACATAAATATATACATACGTATTTCTACAGCATCATCTTTAACGCTTCCGTAATGGGAAAATGCAGTGCATCCAGAATTCATCGTATTAGATGCAAAAAGTCAGCAAGGTGGTTGTTGATACCTTTAAAACTTCAGAAGTTTTTCTTTCAGAAAATTCAGAAGTGATCTGAACATCGGATGATAGTCTGAAGGAAGACGGTCAGTACTATGCGGCAGGTGAGGGAAATACAGCGCACGCGAAATCTAGCAACTTGCCGCAGACGTAGGATGGGCGTTGTCATAGTGCTTCCTCTACGAAATTGCAGTTTGGATTGCTTATCGAGGACACCCTGCAACCTACAACACTCGTCAAGCAACTGGCAATACTATTTACTGTCAATCCTTTCGTCGGTCAGCAGAAGTTTATAGAGAGAGGAAGCAAGAGGCCGAGGGGGCAAACCAGCGAAAGACGTATTCGATGCGAGCCGACCATCGGTGGTCAGGGGATTGGGCCCCCACCCGAACGAACCATCTCGGATCGTCTGTCCGTTCGTTTGCCTTCAGAGCAAACGCAATGAGACCCAAGCTGCTTGCAATTAATTGATGTTGCTGCTACTGCTCCTGTTTTCCGATCCCACCAGACACACCGCGTGGTCTTCTCGGGCATAAGGGCCTGCAACAGTGACAAACCAGGCCTTAAATTTCGAGCGAGTTTCGTTCGTGTGGAGGATCCACTGGTCATTGCGGGTTATCGCGCAGGTATACAGGCGGTTTATCATGTTGCATTTGGTGAGCCTGTACGGCACCTGGCACGCCTGATCGACATGTTTCGTAAGGGTGCAAGTGGAAGGATCTTTGCGACACATTTACACTGTATGCGACATCGTCGAGTGTCGAACGTCTATTATTATTATCTACGAGAGCAGTCATGCAACTCTTATGCATTGTGCAAAGCTTTTGCGACACAGGCAAAATCTCTACCACAAAAGCGATCAGACTACCGCATTGTGGTATGATCGCGCACAGTGCACAGTCTGTTAGCAGCATAAATGTTTGCAAAGTGTTTTCTTTTAGGTGCCATTGTTCTTCACCGTCAGAGCAGCACATCGCAGTCGCATCGAAATATTATCAGCATGAACTAATTTGACGTACTTCAGACCTCAACAGTAGTACGCAACCCTCGTTAGGTACACGCGCTGGTCTAACCGACATAAGACCATGGATCGTTACAGTGTATAAACACGTATATATATATATATATATATATATATATATATATATATATATATATATATATATATATATATATATATATATATATATATATATATATATATATACATATATGATGCTTAACGAGGCCAACAAATAAAAACGGTATCTTCGGAAATTATATAGGCACTATTACAACAAATGTTTGCAACTGAGCTTTATTTTTGGACGAAAGCAGTGAGCATAGATTATAATCGATCAATGATACTGGATAAGGGACGCTGCAGATGAAGCTGGGCACGGAATGTGACTGTAGCGGACGGACTCAAAATGAGTTCTGATAAAAATCGTACCGAGCTTGCGGAAAACGTTGTCACTCACTATGAGCTCTCTCATCGGTGGGAGCCTCATCGGTGAGCAGCTCTGGTGGGTTGAAGCTACCTCATCATTCGACGTCCAGTGGGCCCAGTAGCACACGAGTGCGCCATTTAGGTTTAGAGGGCCGTTCAAGTTTTCATGATCTATTCAAGTGCAACACTTATACGTGAGTATAGACATACCAAGCAAGCTATATAAACAGTCACATAGAACACATAAAATGAGAAAGATTATATAAGAGAATATATATATATATATATATATATATATATATATATATATCTCGGTATTTCGCGTGTATGTGTGACCAACAACGTCCCGCGGGGTTCCGTGTCAGTGGCCGAAATCAGCATTTATGGAGTATGGAGGACGAGTATAGCGCGCAGCCGGTTCCACGACCAGGCGCTGTGAGGCAAAGCGACGAAAATTGACCAATTCGACTCGCTTCGATTTTTCAAAGGGCGAGTTTTCTTAGGAGAGACTCAGTCCAGCTGCGAACGACGCTCATAGCCGAGTGTGGACCGCTATTATACCAGGTCGGGGCGGGCAACCGCGGGCGATTGCTGGATCTTCGAACAAGTGTAGGAAGGAAACGACCAAGTCTTGACGGCAATACGCAATGATACGATTCTCAAGGGGGAAGCTGCGTTGATTCTTAAATAGTTCAACTTCAGCGAGCCACGACGACCATAAGACTTCCGGCAAGGTAGTCTTCAAATCCTCACAGGTATAACGTCTCAAATTGCAAAGGCTTCACATTTACATTTATTTATGGGCTTATTAGTCGCCTGATATATATACTGAAATACACATGCTAACATTTTATATCTGGTCAACTTATGGTAGTATGGTGCGGACTCTGAGCGGAATGCTCTATTATCTGTTCTCAATAAGCATCGCCTAGAGAAGATTCGATCAACAAGAATGATCGAAGCGGCGACGACCCAGTAGATGGCAATTATGCGCAAGAATATATATATATATCCAGCTAGTATGACAGTAGCAATATTTTGAGTTTATTTATCCTAGGCAAATGGTGGAGAGGTCTGTACTAATGTTTAGGCAGAGTTTTATGATTTTTTTTGTGGAGAGTGAGGGGAATATTTTAGTTAAATATAAAGCCTAGAGGCTCTTACGTATAAAATAAACGTTTATAACTATATGCAGTTCGTCTAATGTGATGAACTAAAAGTTATGGAAGTCATACTAGAGGAACCAATACCATAGACACAGCGCCCTTGTCTGAACTGCGGTTATTGTTCTAAAAGAGTGTAACACATTTGTAAAGTTTTTACCTACTTCACAAATATCGATGTTCTGACAGTTTCGTTCAAGAAAGAAGTGGCGGAAGCTAAACTTAATTGTTCTGGCATTTTTAGGATTAGGATATGCATGATCCCTCAATTGTCGTAGCTAGTGAGATTTATGAATGTTTCCTGACACTTTTATAGGAAAAAAGCTAACTGACAAAATACGTTAACCACAAGCTTCACTAACGTCTTCCATAAATGAGTTGATAGAAGTATGTGTGATAATTTCGGGTAACGTAAAGCAGGTGGAGGATTCTGCCATAGAAAAGTAATTAATAAGTATACCAGCTAGGTTGAAATCAGGGTGGCGGCGTGGTCTAAGAGTCTAATACGCTAGTCATGGTTGTCATCTATACGGGGTACCGCTGGTTTGATCCCTGTTGTTGATCGACTTTTCTTCGAGCGATGCTCATTAGGAATAGATGGTAAATTATGCCTGTGGGAGTCAGCGGCCACGCTACCACAAGAACTGTTGGGGACACCCTAGATGTCTCAACATGTCCAGTCCCCCGTGCATTAAAGATATGATTCACGCCAGTTTCACTAGGGTCTCGAATTAAAGTCCCGGGGGTCTAGAATTAAAAACAACTTCAATAAGATAGACAAAAAAATACATGACACACAATTAAATGCATAAGAAATTGTTGTCGTCTAACCGAGTAACTCCTGAATATGTCACATCTAGTCATAAAATGGCGTTTTTTCCACGAAGCTCACGCATAGGTGAACAACCCAGAATCACTGCAACACACCCCCAGGAACAGGCAGATTTCTCCGCAGAATTTCGCACTGACTTGCAGCTCAGAGCCGACAGTTTATGCGCACCTAGCTACCTGATTTTACCAGTTCTCACGCAGGCATCGTAGTCACCTATGTAGCCAATGTATTTAGTAAGCTACTGCGGAACTAATGTAAAATTCCACATTCCGAAGACAGAAACGGGAACTCTAAAGTTTTGCGGCGTTCGCTAGTCAATCGCTTCTCTGTCGCCGCCAGGTGAGAATCCGCCACAGTAGATCGGCGAATCCTAGTTAATCGGATGCGTGAATCGCATACGTTTAGCATTATATATACATCTACATGCATGCGTAAATCCATCTTCCTGCCTACGAACTGCCATTTGCTATGTATACATAATATACGCTAGAACCCCCACCACCACCACTATACCCGCGCAACCTCACGTCACCTGTACCGGATTCGGCTATTTGCGATTTGACGAATCCTTTGACCTCGCGTGCGTTTGACTCCACAACGACAACAATAACAACCCCCACTAACAACAATAACAACCTCACTAACAACAATACCCCTCCCCCGACTAGCATCAATACCCCCCCCCCCCCCCCCCCCACTAGCATCAATACCCCCCCCCCCCCCCCCCCCCCCCCCCCCGCCCCACTAACAACAATAGCACTCCCCCACTGACAACCCCGCATTTGTCTTCTCGCCGGCGCCGTTTCCAGCGGTCTTCATTCGACACTCCCTCGGGCTGCCGTGGCTTATTCGCTTTCATGGTCAGCGGGCGTAAATTTCTTGCTGCTGCTGCTGCAGATGCTGTTGTGGCTGCCGCAAGAAGCAGGCACCACACTGACGTGTTACAACGCCGATGGACCACGTCGGTTTGATGGTACCACCTGTACCACCCACCTTTTCGACGACTGCTGGCCAGCGGGACGCCAACCACCCTGGTAGTGAAGTTCCTCCCACAACCGGTCGCGTATTCCTGTGCAGCTGCTCGGCCTTTGTTGTGGTATTACTATTATTGTGACCGTAATTCGAATAGCCTCACCAACAGCGGGCTAAAGTCATCACCCCCGTCACCATTATTGCCATCTATTGCGATATTCTCCGCTCACTATCTCTCAATTTAGTTGACTATATATATATATATATATATATATATATATATATGCACAGCACTTCCAGCTCCATCTTCCTGTTGGCTATGTCTGCATAACGAGTGGTTTCGATATTCATATCGAAAATTTACCTTGCACAGAATTACGGGAGCTGAAGCTGAGGAGTAAAATGTAGCGAGTATAAAAGGAAGAGAGGCGAATCGAGAAAGAAAGAGCGAGAGGGGGGAGAGAGAGAGAAAGAAAAAGTGCAGCAAAGAACGAAAGCAAAGAGGGAGATAGAAAGCATTGCTGTCAGCATAGCAGGTGCGTCTTGTCAAAGGTAGGGGAAATTCCCACCGTAGCCGCCACCAATGTTGTTGGCAACAGTTGCATCAGCCGCAACAACAACAACATGTTTGAGTTGACTGTTGAAATTCACCCATATGTGCTGGTCGCAGAACGTTGGTCTGTTTGTCTGTCGGTCGCAGTCTGTCTGCCTATCCGCCTACATGTTAGTACCGTTGGAACGTGGCTATCTATGTAGCCATACGTACATGCATATATATACAAGTTAGTTCATACGTTTCATACGTACGCACATACATCTATTCATCCGTGGAGGAGTAAGATCGGTTCGAGCCGTTCGGCAAGAGCCAACTCGTCGTTACACAAAACACACCACCTTCCTTCCTGCCACGTTTTTGCCACGCTTTTCCAGCCGGTCGAATGCCCACGGGACGATTGCCCACCTCTCCTCATTCGCTCCAGTTCAGCGTGTTCAACTCAACCCTGCTCACCGGATGCCACCCGCTACTGCTGCTACTGTTGCTACACCTTAGTCCTACTTTCTAGTAGGACTAGTGCCCATATCTGCCCCCCAGACACCGCCGGCAGGCGCCTTTTACTAGGGGCCACAAAGCGCGGCTCCATGTGAAACGGCACGCGGGATCCTCGGCGCACGGAAACTGTGGGCATCAAAGGCCCTATCACCACCTTCACCTGCGGCCCGATGGAGAGCGTGCGCTGCTGCGGAACGCGAGCCCACCTATTCACTGGTGCGACAAAGAACGTACGCCGCTAACGGTACATGGCCTCTCTACCCATCTTAACAACGAACAGCCCAGCGGGTACAATATCTAACGAAAGCACCGCACAGTAGGGAATTTTACTCTACAGAGCACAGTGTGCAGAGTACGCAGTCCCCCGATTGACGCAGTTGACGGAATAGCATCGGCTTGAGCATCATTGCCATGACCACTGCAACTTCATATCAGCATCATCACAGTTATCATCGTCATCAGCATCATCAGCAATAATAATATTATTATTATTATTATTATTATTATCACGGTCAACCACCGTCGTTACAAAGGATGGACTTTGTGTTTGGATGTCTTTCGACCTTCATTTCGGTTTGTGTAAGTATATATATGTGTGTGCGTAGAAAGGCGCACATAGAAGCATGCACTCTAACCACAAACTTGTTTATGCCTAGCAGAAGCGAGCCGACAAAATGCTAAACGTAGGCGCAAAGTGTGGACGAAAGACGAGCTTATTCGTACACTCCTGTTTTCGTTGTCGTTGATGTGAAGTAACTGTAAAAGAAAATAGATTATTCCAAAAGAAGGAAGACGAGAGAAAAGTCAGAATCGAGAAAGGGGCAACTGAGATAGAGAAAAAAAAATGTTTCATATTAAAACGAGTTTTTCTAGGTTGTTGGCTCTTTTTGCAGGAGGGGAGCAGGAACAAAAACGCATAATGGTTTGGGTACACCTTTTGGTCTGGGTAGTGTGGGACTCTCAAACCTACTAAAAACCTGGTGATTCCCTAACCGACATAAGCGGGATATTTGTGGTATTACTCCACTGAGTTTGCTGGCTACAAATAAGAACCGTACTAATAGAATTTCAAAAGAAAGCAAAATATCTCAACGATTTTTGTTTGAAAACAAAAAACAAATAGTATAACTATCTCAACAACAAAGTTACAAATTGAATCTTGCTTGTCTTGATAGTGCTCTGCTTGATTCAAAATACATATGCCGTGCGGATTATATTACTAACTGACAAGCGATGTCTTGTTACACTGTTTAACGCTCACGCAAACCTCTTACGTATCTCACTCCTGTCTTAGTTCATATTTTTTACATATATGTATCTTTACATTTTGGAGAACATGCTAAATCTTGGGCTGACCGCTTTGACAAGAGATAAAATAATAATAATAATAATAATAATAATAATAATAATAATAATAATAGAAGGACACGCAATCGCGTTGTCATTAGTCTCGGCAGCGGGCAGGGTTAGCGCATTATTGGACAGTGATGGATGGGGTGCTTATAACGCTGAACTTCAAACTGACTAAAGGATTGACGCCGTCATTCGAGTCCTGCCGACGATAAGGCTAACCAGGGTAGTTGGACAACCCCTTAGCAGGAAAAGCGATTAGTACTCGTGCCCACCATCGTCGAGAACAGACGTACCTTCCTGACACGGATGGTTATACATAGTTGTCATCTAATGAGGTATACCCGAGTCGATCCCCGATGTTAATCGAATTTTTCATTGAGTGATATCTCATGCAGAATAGATGGTAAATTACATACCGCTAAAAGTCTGAAAAAAAGTCCGCCTTGTCGGCCCTCAAAATTTGAACTGCCCTGCCCGTCGGTTGAGCGTGCACCGCACATCAGTTACACGTGCACCGCACATCAGTTACACGTGCACCGCACATCAATTTTACTAGTTATGGTTGCGTTTGTTTTGATTCTTTGCCTTCGGCGTCCGCCAGTTGTTGTGCTGTGAGCTGAACACTGTTTTGAGCTCTTTGAGGTCGTGCATCCTTTTCATGACGTACTCTTGGAGATTGGGTTTCGGAGGTGGTATAGTGTGACGTTGTTGTTCCACGGTGAAGCGACTATTCATTCACTGGCCGTGCTGGTCGATTTCTCAGGATTGTTGGCCGATTCCTCAGAGTTGTTGGCCAAGAAGCGGGTTTTCAAACCTCCTTTCTTGGCGGCTCTACGATGCTCGGGGTAACCAGGCTGCAGGCTGCTCTTTGCGCACTTGATGAATATTTCTCGCAGAATAGCTTCATAGTAAACGTGCTAAAAACCAAGGCTGTTAAGTTTCGGCGTGGCGGGCAACGAGCCCGCGCAGATAAACTGCGATTTCACGGTGAACAAGTGCAGTTTGTAGAGACCTTTTGCTATCTTGGGGTAATTTTCTCATCTCGTGGTACAACTTTTTCACAACATGTAACTGAGCGTTGCAGAAAAGCGCTTATCGCGGCAGCGGGTATCTGAAACCCAACATAGTTTGGCACGTTTTGGCATGAGTATTCCCAAAAAGTGTCTCTTATTCCCAGAGAGTTTTATCTATCACCAGCTATGACTAACCAGGCCTGGAAGGACTCTCTCCGGCCATGTCATCTCACCTCACTACTCGCTACAGTGTTCACGGATTTCATCATCTACTATGCCGGTCTGGTGGGTTTCATGAACCCAAGGAGGACTGCAAATGCCGTCGTTGTGGCGGTCCATGTCCCCTATACCACCTACCTGATTGTACGGAATCCGTGTCGCTTTCACAGCTTCAGCGAGAATGCTCATAATTAATCTCTACCATGTTTGTTATATATATCATGTTCGTATGTACGAGGTGTGTTCAAAAAGTATCGCGACTTTTGAATTTTCGCGGGTTACGTATATTCGAATTTCGATTTTTTGTGGCGTTATGTTGGTACTCATGTCTCTCACTTATGCCGACAAGCTCGGCCATTTTGAATGTTCAGTTAATTGTTGACAGCTGCTTTGCTTGCACGTGTTTTGGATCGTCTTCGATTTTTACCTATTCAAAAAAATGGATCAAATAACCTGTATCAAATTTTGTGTGAAAAACGAAATTAAGTGCGCGGATGCATTCCGAATGTTGACTGTGGCATACGGAGAAGCTACCTTGGACCGAAGCAACGTTTATCGGTGGTACAAAATGTTCTCAGAAGGCCGAGAAGATGTGAACGACGAAGAGCGTGCCGGACGCCCGAGCACTTCAACAACAGACGAAAAAATTAATGAAGTGGAGAAAATGGTATTGGCCAATCGTCGAATCACCGTTAGAGAAGTTGCTGAGGACCTAAACATATCGATTGGCTCGTGCCATTCGATTTTTATCAATGATTTGGGCATGAGACGGGTCGCCGCGAAATTCGTACCAAAATTGCTCAATTGCGACCAAAAACAGCATCGCATGAACATTGCTAATGAGATGTTGGACTCTGTCCGCGACGACCCAAATTTGCTCCAGAGGGTCATAACTGGTGATGAATCGTGGGTTTATGGTTATGACGTGGAAACCAAAGCTCAATCATCTCAATGGAAGCTGCCGCACGAACCAAGACCGAAAAAAGCGCGCCAAGTTCGGTCGAATGTGAAAGTTTTGCTGACAGTTTTCTTCGATTGCAGGGGCGTGGTGCATCTTGAGTTCTTGCCACAGGGTAGAACGGTCAATAAGGAATATTACCTGCAAGTTATGCGCAATTTGCGCGAAGCAATCCGCCAGAAACGCCCGGATTTGTGGAAGAACAAAAATTGGCTTTTGCACCACGATAACGCCCCTGCTCACACATCGTTGCTTGTGCGCGAGTTTTTGGCCAAAAACAACACACTAATGATGCCGCAGCCACCGTATTCCCCAGATCTGGCCCCCTGTGACTTTTTCTTGTTCCCTAAACTGAAGAGGCCCATGAAAGGACGACGTTACGCTACGCTTGACGAGATAAAGACGGCATCGAAGGAGGAGCTGAACAAGATTAAAAAAAATGGTTTTTTGAAGTGCTTCGAAGATTGGAAAAACCGTTGGCACAAGTGTATAATATCTCATGGGGGTTACTTTGAAGGGGACAAAATAGATATTCATGAATAAATGAATAATTTTTGAAAAAACACAAAAATCGCGATACTTTTTGAACACACCTCGTACATACCCAAACAGGGTGCATTTTAAATAAATGAAATGAAACATACATTTTACGTACAGCGCACACCGGTTAAACGTGCACCGCACTTCGACTATATATGTGCACTGAATGTCGGCCGTACGCTAGTACGGTATGCTGCCCACTATGAGGGACGCGGCCGCGCGGCGGACCCGCCACTCAAGAAAGTAACAACTCTTCTTATATATAAGTGTGCTGATACTCATGTAAGTAGCTACTATTCCTATATTTAGGGCTCCCCGGAGAGCGTCATCCGGATCGGACTGCCATCTCGCCCACATTTGTATAAATTCGGCGGATGCTATAATGCTGGCCTTTTAAGAGGCCCGGCTGGAGTTAGATAGGGACATCGAGATCTTCCAGGCCGAACTGGATACCACGCACCGGAAGCTGGACGAAGCCCGGGCAAAGAAGCCTTCGTAGTCTGGTGCAATCCTGATTAGATCTGTGTCCGGCGCGCCCCCCTCTGATCTAGCGGCGGCAACGGAATATCTCAAGACCAAGATAATGACAGCCAAGACAGAGCATAGCAGCGACAGCCTTAAGGGCATGTTCCTGATTATTTCTGGGTCCGGTGCGCCCCCCTCTGATCTAGCGGCGGCAACGGAACATCTCAAGGCCAAGATAACGACGGCCAAGACAGAGC
>QVRM01005856.1:0-14539 GCA_003439945.1 Dermanyssus gallinae | reverse complement strand
GTTTGATTATTTATTGCGTACGCTGTGCGAGATACAGTCTGAGTGCATATTTCTTTATTTTATTCACCCTATGAATTGCATTTACTTTTTTACCCCAACTAAAGCGTTGTAAAATGCATTTCGTTGAGTGAACCCGTTCGAAACTGGAGCGTGTATTGTCCTACTGGCGTGTTCGTAAAGTTGCGTGTGCTTGGAGGCATGTTATATTGCTGAGATGCGCGTAGATCTTTAGTAATTTTCAAGGAGCTTTTCTTTGTTAAACTTTTAAGGAGTTTAGATTTTGAGTAATATTCAAGTAGCTGCACAAACCGGTGCAACGGTATAATACATAGTTGTTATTGCATGGGTCACCTTATACTACCTTATCCTTTATTGCTAGTTGGTATGTCGTTAGATTTACATATTTTGGCACATAGTGGTAGATCTGCAGTTACTGAATAGAATAGAAAACGCCCTTGCCGAATAATGGGGCTGCTACTGCGCCTCGTTGTGCGGATCTCTGGCTATACGTCTGGCAAACTGTTATTGATTGTTCAAATTCTGGCAATACTTTCGTAAATTTACTATTTAACTCCTACGATTGTTCTTCCGCATTAAAAACACGGTCAATAAGATTTGAGCTCACAAATAAATGTGGCAGTACCCGTGCGTCGTTTTCTTAAGCCAATTTGACAGTGACGGAAGTCCGTTAACAGCGCGCTGCAGCGCGGTATGCGTTTAGGGAGAGTCCGAAGGAGAGTATATTCTTAGATAGTCAGTGTAAAAAAGATATATAATACTCGACGGAATAAAAGCGCTTATGTCTAAAACAAGTATTGTGCCTGGCAGTGAGAGAGTGGAGAAACGCAGCTTCCTGTGGGACGCCAGACGATGCCAGTTGTGGCTCGTGGCCAAGGGCTTCACCGCAGATTGCTCAGAATAATCGATTGTGTAAAATAGCGCCAAGCCATTTTACGAGTCTGTGTATCGGATCTGGATCGTCTTCATGTTGTCGACACAAGCCTATGATCGGCACTATCAAAAGCACTCGTGAGGTACTCTTGTCATTATGTCTAATAAGCGGAGGCAGCAGGCATTCCGATCGCTACTCCTGATTAACTAGGCCCGGGGCAGAATCGGTTGCAGTCACCTATCCGTATAGTTATTACTCTTGTCAGTTCTCGAATGGACCACGACAAAACGACAATATGAAATCGTTGCCACATAATCGATATCGTATACCTTGCCTCTTATGATGGGCGGATCAAGGGAATGTTAGCTAAGGGAGTTTACACGTCTGATCAACGTTCCATTTCAGAGCAAGGTGTCCATACTTCACGTATATTCCGTGCGCATCACGGGGAGACACTCTGGAAAAAGACCTAGTATATATATGCTCCCGCAATGCGCTGATTGAAGTGTATACACAATGAAGGCCGGGGCACAAATTCGTGCTGAATTAGATTTTTGCGGACATATAATTGGTTAAGACTTTGACTAGTATTCTTCTAAAATGTGCGGGCAATGAAACCTGAGATACAGGGCGATAGTTCTCAATGCGTTTTCTGCGCCCTTTTTATGTATTGGTGTTACAATATTCTGTTCAAAAGTTGCCAACGTGAGTTACAAACACACAAGTTAGATTGAAGGCTGCACCGCCCATGGGCGTTTGGGCTTTAACTGTTGGGACATTGGCGCTCTTATTGCCGTTTTGTGCTCGACGATTAGAAGGCACTAGAGCGTCCAACGGGTCTTATTGTTTTGAGGTGTAGCAGACACAATCAAGAGGTGATATGACTAAACCTAATGAGTGTTTTGTCGTCTCGTCTGTTTGGACATTGCATCTTCATGCATTGTGAAGGTACGGATGTACTTGTCGGACGTACATGTATATGGACCGAATGTGTTCGCACATTCATGTGGTGGCAGGAAAGCAGGGTAATCCAGGACCAGAGTGGGTAGACGAAAGTCTGGCGGAGGACACAGTTGGCCTTTCGGAGTGTCTCCGCAGACTGCATCGTCTCAACTATAGGGAGCGCATGATCACACTTCAGCCCCTCATCGACGAGCTTACTGACCTTCTGAAGGTGAGCAGATGCCGGACGCGATGAGCTGCCCTCTATGAAGGAATTACGTGGTTTATTCTATTTCCTGTATTTGCAGTACTTATTTGTATGCTTTCTACCCTAACAATAGCCAGTGAACATTTTTTTGGACATGCTAAATTAGCCCGCAAACCTTTTAATACAAGGTCAAGTTTGAAATAGTTTAAAACAATAATGTCGCTAGCAATAAGGACGACAGTGGGTTAGCAGATATTGAGATTATTTTTTTAATGTTATGTATTGCTTTACTGGGTACATGATACTCTTTGACTGTAATCCACTGTAAATTGATAAGAATAAAGATTCGAAAATAGATGTGGACAGCCCTTTAGTGATTTAGTGTGATTTCGATATGCCGCGATTTCAGAGCGATCACAACGTTGACCTGGACCAGCTGGAGAGCGTACTGAGAACTGCGTACAAGTAATGCGCGCTTCGAAGCCTCCTTTGCAGACGACTCGGGACGATGACGCACGTCGTGTGAGGCCGATGGAGGTGATGAAGATGCGCAAAAGTTGTCGCATGGGAGAACCTGACTTTGAGGTCATAGTCGCGCCCGGGAAGGTTTGTCTTTTTTAGTATTTATTCCCCAATTACTTTACTATGTCTATTGGCTGCACCGTATTCAAAGAATAACGTTAGCGCCACCCATATATATATATATATATATATATATATATATATATATATATCTATATATACATATATATATATATATTTATTGCAATGATTAATTTAAAGATGGCATATAAATATAAATACTCGTCTTATATACAATTTGAACACAGCGACCTCGAATATAAAGACGAAAGATGAAGAGATAACAAAATGTTTTTTTTTAAACTCAGTCTTCTATAGTGAGTGTCCCTTATCATTGCTTGCATGATTATTTTCAATTGTTTGGAAATGGCTATGATCTTTAGAAAGCGTATTTTTTATAATTATTTAAATTGCGCATGTATGGCATATAAATATATGGCGCGTATTTAGCATACTACTTAGTAGCAGTGGTGCATGTGCGGCATACATGGAGATGTTTCTAAATTTACATTTTTTGCGGTGATGGCTAGGAGGCGGAATTGCGTGAACGACAAATGGAAGAGGCCAGCTTTGGTAAGGTGCCGCCCCAGATGGGAGTATTCGTACCGCTGACTTTTCGCGTAAAACGTGAGTCAATTCTCGACGAGGTCAGTGGTGAAGCCGTCGATGCATCCATCGATACCGAAGTCAAGAGGGAGTCTACGGAGGAAGAGAGCCGCGCAGAGCCGCGCGGACTGAAACGTGGACTTACCGCAGAACTGCAGGCTTCACCCAACACGACGTGGCAATTGGGCGAGCTCATCCTGCCCGACGGTACCAAGCAAAGCGGCTATGTAGCCAAGGTGAATAGGCCAACGGCCGGCACCGATGTTGTTACACTTCAGCCGCGCTTACCGCTTCCCTCAGGTGGGCCAGCCGTATTGAAAGTGCGAGCAGCGGCGCCGCCGACACTGTCAGCAGCGCAGGCGCAGGCGTCATCCAACGCGAACGCAAGTGGTCCGATGCCTCCCCGCGGGAGACCGATCGTCGTTCGAAGTTCGCGCAAAGGTCCGGCGACGTTGCGCAAATCTGGCGGCGCAGCGAAGACGACCTCAGCCATCCGTATGGCCGTATTGGCGGCGGCGGCTGCGGCGCAGCAGCCAAGAGAAAGCCTCTACAGAAGTCTAACCACAACACAGCGACATCAGGCGGAGAGGCGCCCAAAGATCCACGACATCTTCTCATCATCCGACATCTTCGGCTTCTGTTTCTGTCACGGCGACGGCGTCAGCACACGCAGCAACAGAGCCAACAGAGCCGGAAACTGCCAACGTGACAGCAGCTGCTGCAGCACAGCAGCACCAGGAACAGTGTTGCTACCCTCGGCAGCACCAGGAACAGTGCTGCTACCCTCGGCAGCACCAGGAACAGTGGCTACCCTCGGCAAAGCTACCCACCAGAACGACAACGAGTACAGCAGTCACACCTCGATCGCTTGGACCGGGGCATGACAGGCCGGGTGCTGCTACCACCACCACGTTTCGCCGGATCGGCTGCTGCTGCTGCTGCTCGACACCATTCTGTACTGCCTGTGATCGCACGGCCGTCACCGGCTAGCGCAGCTCGAACGCCGGCGACCGGCCCGCTTCGTCTGCTGGCACCGACACGCAGTGCAAGTATGCACCATTCGCAGTAATGAGGCCACCGTCGGCGCCGACGGCATTGTCACGACGCCATCGGGCGGTCTGGGGGTGGTGGTGAAGGCGTGCCGCCCGCTGTCGTCGTCGTCGTCGTACACGTCGTCCTCCACCACACACCGACGCCGCCTGTCAAGACGATTCGGCTGCTACGACCCACGTTCGGGGTCGTTGGTCGTCATCGTCACGCGGTCGGGTTTACACCATTCGGGCGATTGCGCCCACTCTGCTTCGAAGGCGGTCCGGCGGCCACCCAGTGTCGCCCAGACGATGATCGTGCGCGCGCTGTGCCTGGCTGTGTCGGCATGAACTCCGCCGCCGCCGCCATGCAGCGACCGGTAACCATACGCGCCGGCACAGCCACCAACGACGCGGCCAAGAAGGAACCCACGAGTCAGGTCCAGATCGAGGACGACGGTGGTGGCGGAGGCGGCGGCGTCAGCGTCACGTGAATGTGTCGGCGAACAACCGAGCCGAGCAACAAGACTGCCCGGCAGCAGGAAGACGAAAGGCAGGAAGACGGCAGCAGGCGAAACATTTGCTGTAAAAACTAGTCAATCTCAGTCTCACTTAAACAATTATGCAATATCTGTGTGTATGTTATAAGCGTTGCACAGAGACACTTGTCACTGCTAGCTCACTTTGGCAGTTTGATACGCTACAGTTTTGGTTCGTCTCAAGTTTCAGGAGTGTACCTTAGTTCATTTGTTTGTAATTTTGTTATGTTTCGTTTTATTCGCGCAGTGTGATCTCAGTAACGGCAGAAGCGAATGTTCTTTTTGGGTGGCTGTCGTTGAAGGCAGTTTAGCACTTGAGTAAAATAATAGCCAGGTTAATATATAAAATAACTGTAGCACAGATGTAGATGTTCAGAATGCAACTTGAATTTGTAAGGCGATTGACCAAAGAGTTACGTGTCAGCTCGCTTTCCGGCTAGCTAGACTGACGCCTCGTAAATGACGTTTTGATCGTTGTAAAGAAATGTTCATAAAGCACGGTGAATTAGGCTGCGCACTGATATCTTAAATTTTCTGTAAAGCAAAATCATTTAGCGAGTCATTCCGCGAAAGGTACCTAGACTTATCTATAGTTTTTGATAGGCCGTAAATTTGACACAAGCGCGTTCGCCGCATTTAATGTACTCAGAATCGAAGTAGTTTTATCTACTCTATGTGTAATATAAAACAAGCGGACAGTGTAACACGTAAATTATCAAAAACATGTTTTGGCAAAAAAAGGTATTGCCACAAAGGCTCATCGAATAAACATTTCGCAGGTTGCGCATTTCCCTATAAAATAAGGTCTGTCATTATTCATCGAAAAAACACTAAAATATATTATACGCAGAAAGGGGTTTGCACTAGACATCAATAACCAACTAAAGGAGTTCAATAACGTCACGGCAAAGATATATGCCGAGCAAGCCCCCTCGGTTATATACATATATACAGGGTGTGACAGGAAGGTTTTTAAAGAGATGCATAGAATTGTAGAAGTCGTTAAAGCAAATATTTTTTCCAATAGAACATGGTCTCTAAGACGTCTTGTTTCGGAGTGAGAGTGAAATTACTACAATTTGTGACAATGGTGTTTTTGTCCGACATAGGAGCACAAAATGTGTGTTGCGAGACAACCAGTCCTCCTAGACAGAAACTAAGCACACGTTCGTGATAAAATTCTGCTCTATCTGAAGAATATGCAAGGCCGGTCAGAAAACGCCCCATGGTCGCTTAGAGAGAATTCGCCAAAAATGTAGTTCTTTATTAGCGTTCACGCCAATTACTTCAAAATGATAACCCTACAACCATTCACAGCGCTCAAAACGAACATATTCAGATTTTTCGGCGGGATGTCCAGATTAAGTGCATGAAAAATGACGCGCTGCGGCTGTCGCGCGACACGTCGGCGGTAGTGAACGTCGCCACACAGTCATTTTACATGCACTCAATCTCGACATGCCCTCCAAAAACTCGTAATTACTCCGCAACCACAGCTCGCATTGACACTTATTTGGTACCAAAATGATCGCCGAATTGAATTGCCTATTGGCTGAGTATGTCCGCTTTTAGCGCTGTGAGTGGCCTGTAGGGTTATGATTTGGAAGTATTTGGGCGTGAACGTTAATAAAGAACTTCATTTTTGGCGAATTTCTCTTCTAAGCGACCGTGTCGCGTCTTCTGACCGGCCTTGCATATCTTCAGATGGAGCAAGAATTTATCACGAACACGAACGTGTGCTTAGTTTCTGTCTAGGAGAACTGGTTGTCTCGCAACAGCACATTTTGTGCTCTTATGTCGGACAAAAACACCACTGTTACAAATTGTAGTAATTTCACTCTCACTCCGAAACAAGACGTCTTAGAGACCATGCTTTATTGGAAAAAATATTTGCTTTAACGAGCTCTACAGTTCTATGCATCGCTTTAAAAACCCTCCTGTCACACCCTGTATATATATATATATATATATATAATCACGTTTGTAGCGTTGCTATTGTATCATTGGCATCATCATTATATCACTTATGCGCCATTCCCCGGCCAGGATTAGTCCAGGGCTGGCCCATTTCACCAACGTTCTACCACCGGTGCAGCATCGCCTCGTTGTATCTAAATTGAGATCATTCTCCAAAGATGTCTTATTTCTTTGGTATTACTCAGCTTAGCTCAAATGCGGCTATCTGATTTTCTGTCTCGAAAGCAAACGAAGTCAGTTTGTACGTGTGCCCGAAATTTCTTCTTCTCCGTCTCCACTGCCGCGAACCTCTTTAAAATACGATGTATTGTACCATACTGAGTAGAGTAACTCCGACATAGTAACATCCCATAGTCAGGGGCTTCTCTTATTCGAAGGGTATTATTGTCATAGGATGAGGCCATTTTCTGTCTTTCGAGAAAACACTGGTGACTTAAACATGGCTGGGAAGCCAGCCGGGCTCTTAAAATTGTCGTTGGTGCCTGCATGGCCAGCCGCACGGCCTGGATGGACGCATCATAGGGGATGATTCCGCCGGGCCCCATATCTGCTCTGATGCATGTACCGGATGGGATTCTGTTGTCCAAGGAACGGGAAATTGAGTGGGCATCGATGCGACCCCGTCATTTATCTCTAGACAGAACAAGGGCGGCCCCAACGGGTGGCCTTTGCTGCACCTCTGTCTCTAATACAATAATCTTACCCGACACCATCAGTATGGAAGCTTCCTTGGTAGGCTGTCTGGACGTAGTTGTATATCGACAATCGTCTGATTTACCCCCACAACACGTGGGACCTCTGCACCGCATTGATGGCATTCTGACTTCGATGTTCAACTTCAATATAACTGTCGGCTCTCTGCAAGACCTAGCAAATGTCTGGGCCGAGTGCACCGCGATTTCCACCTCAGCGTTTCCAACCCAGCGTCGCAAACCTAATTGATCTTTGCCAATGTCCTTTTCTACGGACCCGTATAGTCGCGAACTCTGATTTCTGAAGCTAGCCGTCGGGACGAAAGTGAATGAGTATGGAATATGAACAAGTGACACATTTGACTGGTCCATCGGTCTTTTTCAGAAGCAAAGAACGTTGCTCCAAAGATAAAGGTCTTCATGAGTCCGAAACTTTGTTTGGTGTCTGGACGTCCAGGTCTCCGGTTAGTGCTCAGCAAGATCGACGGTCGCTCCTAAGCCTCCGCTGTCAGGTCCACCACTAAGCGGGGCCTAATAAATCGAAACCAGCTGACAAACTCTTCAAAAAGTATCGTATTCTCCAGTGATGCTTTCTTCTGTGGTCACCACACCCAGTATGCCGGTAGGCCCAGGAGGCCACGGCAAGTTCAGCGGAGCCGACGGCTGCTTCTTGCGTAACTTTCTGATAGTCTCCTTATTGTTGGTTAGTAATTCGCCCGACAAATGCGGGCAGACACGATGTCCTCGCTTAACTTAACTAAGGCCAACCCCAACCCCATTTACGTTCGTACGTTTTCCTATGACCCCCCCTTGAAGTTGGGCCAGGTGCAGAGAGCACGTCAAACAGGCGAGCTCCATCTTTTACGCGGACCTATCCGGGCTAGCAATGTTCCACGTAACGCCATTGGCACGAAGGTGTATAGTACTTACCATGCTCTATTGTCGCTGTCAGTGATTATTTTTTTTGCCTAGTACCTTAGTCAGACATTCCACATCCGGGCCTCACTGCCTTGAATAGGATTCGACGAATGCGAGAGCAACACCACTAGTCCCTGATCCTAAGTCAGTGATGAATGCATCCTTCCATGATGTCTGTTGACTCCAGATCCTAGTCAATCGGTTTCCGGCATATGTATTATTATTTTGTCAGACATTTAGCGATCAGAGAGGAACCCCAGCCAATGTGAAAGCAAATCCTAAGGAAACATCACGATAAGGAGGAGAAAACGACATCGGCGGATCATCAGAACTGAACCACATTCGCAGACAGCAGATAACGAAAACTATCGAACAACGAAAACACCAAAAACAAATCGTGGAAGAAGTAAAGAGGGCCAGATTTATGCGAAGCTAACCCGTGGCTAAAAAATCCGGTTTGTGTTGGATATCCAAAGTTTTTTTTCGGTTTTTTATGATTCTCTACGGACAAAACCGAAAAAACTTTTTTGTAGCCCTATATTTATATCCGTAAGCAACATGCACTTCATTAGTACCATAACCATAGCCACCGATTATGCAAGTCAAGCTGGTTTGAAGTAAATCAAACGCAAACAAAAATACACAAGTTCTTATACTGGAGGTAGCGCCTTCTATTGAGCTAGACTGGTCCCTAAATAGCCTGAGCCCAGTGTTTAAAACAAGATGCGCGCACATTCACACAATTGTCTCTGTTTGACGAAGACGTCGAGGTGGTCACGTTCGAAACTCTACCGAGTTCGAAAACTCCTGGAACATTCCAAAACTCCTGCAATTATCAGCTTTCTCCACAGGAAGCCGTCACTGCTGTTCGATGTCAGCTTATTATCATTACGTCGCCACACCGCCTTGGTATCGCTGTCTAAGTATCTAGATTGGAAAACACAATGTAGTGTAATTACAACACAAACTCTTTACAAACGGTGATTCAAAACGATTGATTGATCGCTTTCAGAGCTAGTATTAGCGCGCTGGTTTTTAAAATGGCTTATATTTAATACTATATGTACTGGTAATAATAGTAGAAATCTACGGCTTTCAATAGCAAACGCCTAGCAAACGAACATGTTCCAAACGAAATTGTAATAGTTGAGTTTAATGTGAGCCCCTTATTTTCTGACAGGCATCTAACCGTGCACGCTGCACATATCAACAGATGATTGCTAATGGCTAGTCGTCAATTGTAGGAAGACGAAAATACTAGAAATGAAAAGATGATAAGTAGCACATCTTTTTTTGCGACATTGTGCTCACCGTTTTTTGTGTGTTTCTTATGCTCGGTAACTACGCGAAAAACACTGAGCAAACACTGAATAAGTTAAAGTATTTATTTCACGTGTATGACGAAATATATTATTATTATATTATTTATTTGATAACCAATTGGCGAAAGAAGCCCAAGTCGGGCCTTTTCACACAGGTTAATCATGAGTAGCCTACAGTGTCACTCTAATTTGAGAGTCATCACTTGTAGCAATGAACGTCAGACAAAAACTTGCCTGTGCCAAACGTGATTTGAAAGAATGCATCTTAATAACCCCAAGAATTTATTACATCCAAATTACTTGGCTGTAGGTTGAAAAGCTCTTATGTGCTACAACAAGAGAACCAGTCGTAGTGGTTTCAAATAGTATTTTTTTGCCAATCAGTGTTCATTGCTTCGCATTCAAACCCACTACACTATTAATTATATTGTAGACAAAACACTCCGCACTCCCTGAGACCTATTGCTAACAGTTTTCGTTCTTAGCTGGTAGATAGTGCCCTAACAACTTAGTAGACGCACTGGCCGCAATACGAAAAATTGGCAATGCACGTTGAAGAACTTGTTGATGAAAGTTTTGCTTCCTTCATCTAAGGCGAGCCGACATTGTACCCTCCAACAAGACTTTTCCTAAATACGCTATCAACAAAACAGGTTACAGCCTATAACAGAGTACAGTACTACTTAAGCAGAACATTTCCTACTACACTTCCTGACAGCTTGCCGTAACGGACGAGTTTCTGTTTAAGACCGCACTTTACCTTGATTTAGCTTCTCAAATTGCTCGGCATCTTCAACTATGTACAATATAAGCGAATCGGTTGAAGCAATCTATATCTCTGACTTAGGCAACGCAACGTTTTGAGTTAACGCACCCAGATTTCGATTAGCACATTTTCGGTAAGCGGCCACTTAAAACGACATGCTAATAAATACGTACCCTTAATTTGTCAAAAAACATTACTAATGATCAACTTGGTCAACAGCTGTATAATACAAATATGAAGTTGCTTGTCTTCTCCTAAAAAAACGTTGCTTCGTGACACGAAGAGCAAGTCCTTAGCGCCCACCCGATATTCATCATATTTTCTGGGTTGAACTTACGACACCTCCCTGGTAAACTTCTACTCTAAAGAACAGGCACTTTTGTTAATGATTCATTTTCATCATTGGCTGACACTGACCTCCTGAAAGAAATCTGCAGCTTAAGCTTAGCGTGCCCTACCTTAAGTCAGCCATTCTAACCATAAGAAAGCACATGCGTACGGCGATAAAAGTTCAATCAAGGATTATCAACTCACTGCAACGTTAGTACAAAATTATCGACTTTCAGAATATCGCACAACGCTATGTTTAGTAACACAATTGAGTTACCATATGTAGAGCATGGCAACAATAAGGTATGAATAATGTATGTGAGTTTAGGTTGTCAAAGATCACTTAAAGGAGCACTTTAGCACGATTAATCGTAATTTTTAGTCGCCCGATTGTTAATCCTGCATCTTATATAGATCTAGTGAATGCAGATGACGCTAGAGAATACAGTAAATATAATAAACAACTAGAAGTAATGACAACTGTCATTATAGTATTAGTTTAAATAAGTATAACACTACGATGAATTAATAACTTTGGAGGAGAACAGCAATTTGCCGACGGACTAAAGCTATCATGCATTACTAATTAGAAACGTACAAATAACTATATACTGATAAATAAAAAAATCAATTATTATTAGTCTAAGAAGATAATAATACCCGTTGGTGTCTTGATAATATTGCCTATAAAAGTCTCGTATCACTTTAATTCATAACGAATGCATCGATCTGTCTGTCTACATTAGCAAGAAAGACATTCCCTCGCTCTTCTTGATTTGTCGCACTATATACAATACACACCGATTTTATCTGGTTCCTGGTTAAAACGGGTCATAAAACAATCAATGATTTAATCTTTCTCATCGACTAGGTTAAATGTTTCTTGCTTTGTTATAGGCATTGCAGTTACCTGCGTGTCACCGTGCAACCCACGGTACCGCAGACAGGAGCAGGAAACTTAGCTAGAAAATCGCCATGCATGCTCTTTATATGTGGATAAAATAATGACTAGCATGGGAGACGTCCCCCCCTTTCGGAACTTTCGATGTGGATTCTTCAAAAGGCGAACGGCTAAGCCATCGGGACGCGCTTTCCGACAGCCTTTAAGGGGCTATGAATCAAGCTTTATTCTCTAAGCAGGATCTATAAACGCGAGCAAAGTGATCGTCTATGTCGTTCGGTAGGTGCAGGTAACAGTATCTCACCATGACATATCGCTTTACAGGCTTATATATATATATATTTAATGTACATATTTATCTCTTGTCATACACATACAATACACGTGCACTCTCTTCTGTTAAACTTCTCCATTTTAACACCAAACGACACAGACATAGATTGTTGTTCTAGGCACTTATGACCTTCGTATCTGCAAGAACCTCGAGGGTACGCAAAGCCCGAGCGGGCGTTTCGCTGCGGCCGGTAAACGAAATCCTGAGCTCTTACCGAGGGTCTTAAGTGTTAAGTCATTAAGGCAATAAGATCCCGTCTGTCGTACCGGCAAAGTCCATGGAAATCGAGGCAAACAAAACGAACAGAAGGAGCCGCGCATCGAACATGGTTTTCCGGGTCCGTTGACGGCATAGCGTGGGCATCCCTTGCCCGCGCAGACGAAGAAAATGAGGACCTTGACTATCATCTACGATTGGGAATGATCATCTACCTTCGGCCACTGAGATCTATCTAGCCATATTCGAAGCGAATAGGCAAATTCCCCGCCATAGCACACGGATAGCGAACACGGATTACTCAACACAGGCGTTACGCCTCAAAATAGAAGTCGCCATTGCCGACTGTAGTGTTTTGGACATAGAATAATAGACGAAAGTCAAGCGTCCGCGGTTAACGGTTAACGTCTTCCCCCCCCTAGTCCCTAACTCCCCTATACACCCTAGTCCCTAACTCAGTTACATTGCATACATTTTGCTTTATAGTGTCTAAGTTAACTTGTTACATATGCATACAAAAGTGAGATAGTGTGTATGTCTAAATGTATATATATAGATAAATACATACATTTGTATAAATACAAAGATACTGAACTTTTACTGCTTAGCCTAGATAACCACATCACAGGGCTATTTTTTGGTACAAACGCACACCCATGTCTAAGTGCAAAAGGTAATAATAAATAACGCCGCGTCGGGCTAGCCTGCTCGTTGGTTGGTGGTTGGTTGGTGAGCATATCCTTCACATATCGATCAGAACACGTGCACGATAGTGAGACACGAGCGACTTGACCATCACTTGAACCTCACGTGGCAAATTGTCCGCTCGTCTACTAGCACTCGACCGGTTCTGCGTCAGTGTATCGATGTTCACACATGACCACTCACAATTCGTTTACTAATAACAGTTCTTCTACTGGTTCTGGAGTCGTATGTGGCCGTTCAATAGATAAGTTCAGTTTCCGCGCTCAACAAGAAACTTGTGTGCATGTAAGGCTGGGTCTTCTCCGTTCAGGTCGGCCGTTGGCGGCAACGGTTGCTGGCGAGTCCGATGGCTGGTCATTTCGCTCCTTGAGCTCTTCGACGTACCCGCGTGGGTTCATCTTCTGCCACCGCCATGTGTCCTCGCACATCTTATGAAGGTCGCGCTTTGCCTTCCAGCCGAGCTCTCTTTCCGCCAGAGACGCATCGGCGTAGAGCGAGGGCACATCGCCCTGACGGCGTTCGACGACCTTGTACGGTACCTTCGCCTTGGTCGCATCCTCGAACGCCCGAATCACCTCGAGCACCGAGTGGCCCTTCGACGTGCCAAATTGTAAACGCGCAGCCTGCAGAGCGCCGGCGAGCATCTTCTCGAGCGCAGCCACATGGCCTTTGACGAGATCCACCCGTGAATGTAGTCGCGTACACCGGTGCCGTCCGGCGTAGGAAAGTCGCCCCCGAAAACCTGTAGCGATGTAGTTAGTAGACGATGATTAGAAAACAGTATCGAACCGCACTTTAACTCTCATGTTGGCGAACGTGAGTGCCACCTATCGTGAGCGGTAATGAAATGTTTCCAACTGGAGAGAGATTGACCGTTTTAAATAATGCCAAACGTTCCAAAAACTTGCTCTGTAAAGGTGACGCCACTTCACACTGAATTTAAGCATTTTCCGCACATTTATTGAGCAAATAGGCGTGCTTGTAATGTTATAAGCCGTTATCAATGAGCACACAACACATCAGAAACTACGTCGAGCAGGCATACAAATAGTTTATATATAACAGATACAAAATTGTTACAATTGTTACCTCTTATTTATATATATACTATATATATATATATATATATATATATATATATATATATATATATATATATATATATATATATTATATATATATAAAGAATACCAATAATTGGTACCCAGCGGGAACAGTACGAAGACGAGGCACGTCGCATAGGTGACCTTACTTTGAGCATATCCCGTCGTCTACGGCCACTTGCGAGATGTAAGGCATCAAGTTGTTTGGTTCGCCTTTTGGGTCTTCACCAATAAGTCACTCTCGTGGGCTCCGATAGGGTTGAAGTATCGTAGAAGAGTTATATTCCAACCGGGCTCCGATGCAAACACGTCTTTCAAACATCCTCCTCGATAAAGTACTTTGTACGACCTAACGATTTAGCAACGCAGAAACGGCATAGCATGCACCCTTAAAAACACAGTCTTTCATTGCATACAAACGCTGTTTAAGTGTCGTGTGTCGATCTCAGATAGAACGTCCCGTAAATAACGCGTAATA